>JAWWES010022780.1:30320-58501 GCA_035583135.1 Lophotriccus pileatus | reverse complement strand
CCCGCCAGGGCCGCTCCGCCCACCACCCGCCCGCCCGCCGCTCCCCCCGGCCCGAGCAGGACGGCGGAGAAGAGACGCCCGGGAGCGCATACCGTCCCCTCGGAGTTCCACTGGCTCCGCCGGGCCGGGGGCACGGCCGGGAAGTTCGGGCCGGGCGCGGAGCGGCCCCGCCCGGCGCTGGGCGCGGGTCGTGCCCGGGGCGGCCGCCACGTCCAGGGACACTGGGCCGGGAAGTGTCCCGTGCCCGGAGCAGCATCCCCGGGCTTATCCGCCTCGGAAACAGGAATGGCGAAACTTCAACGCGCCCTGCAAACGCTTCAAAACACCTGGTTAGGAAAAGCGCTGCCTTGTTTGCAAATAACGTTTCACGGTATTGTGCAATGAACAACAAGTGCTGCGGGCTGCGGTGCCACGGCAAGCAACAGGCTGTGCGAGGCCGAGGTGACCAGAGCCGCTCTTGGCGGCTGTTCGGCCGGGGGAAGGTAGCGCAGGGTTATGCTGACTCACTCTGCCCCGAAAAGGCTTTACTTTCTGGCCATCGTAATGAAACGCTCGTGAAGTGTCACAATAAACCCAGCCGGCGTTGCAGTATGTACACCCAAACTGTTGCCGAATTATCATTGCAGAATTGGAAATGCCAAGCACGGGCCGTAGTGTTTCTGCAGTCTGCTAGAACCTTTCAGAGCATCGGCAGCGCAGTAGGTAGGAAGGAGCCGGTTGATTAAAATGTGTTTTGAAAAAAAGCCTGTCTAGTATCTCACACGGGAGACTATATATGAAGCTAAGTAATCACAAACTGGAAGGCATACAACTGCTATTGATTTAGGAACAGGCTTCGAGAGAGAAAAGTAATATTAGAGAAAATACAACAAACCCAATAGTAGGTGCACTGCCAGGTGCCAGAGTATGAAATGGAGTAGCTAGCATGTTTGTTGAAGAGACAGAAAAAGAAGTTGACCATATGGCTGCAGTTTTTTAATAGAATGAAAAATCATGCACCCCTCATTACTGTAAGATCGAGCAGAGGAATTTCAGTTAGCCACAGTGAACTGCGTGAATGGCCAGTGCAGGATGATGTATCAAGAGGAATAATATATATCCCATGGCAGTAAATTATCTTTGCCTATTCAGGAGAAAGACTCGTATATCATTGTGAAGGGCTCAGTGAAACCACCTCCTCAATGTATGGTTATTACAGTAGAGAAAAGAATGAAATATGCCATCAAAAGACTGGAATGTAATAATTTAAGAAAAGATTCTGCATCATGGGGAATTATATATTTTACATTAAAAAGGTAAAGATATAGTGAATGCTGCTAAAAACGTAGATTTAATATTCCTGCATATTACATTTCACAAAACAAGAGGAAAGGGAGAAAACCTAACATGACATAGACAGTAAAAGCACTTTATTTTACCTTCATTAATTATGCAAGTCATCACTTAGACCAGCATTTTAATAGAGCATTTAAAGTATTTGACTTTATTATGTTTATAATGCAAACATCCATGGTTATTCAAAACAGATTTTACAAGCATAAGGTATACCACTGCCTGAAGCACACCCAATGCTTTACTGGCAAAAGTTAAAAGAAATTAATGCAATTTAATTAATTTCATGGCTTTTTGAACTTACTTGGAAATACATGACAGTGAGCTCTCTCAGGTACCAAGGATAATGCATCTATTGTGTTGTGTGTTTCCAGGGAGACGTGGCTGCACCATGAGAAGTTCGCAGCTGGATGCTATATATGTAAAGTAGGTTTTGCATCATCCTTGGGGGTTATGAAAGGCTTCTTCCTATAAACCCTTTTAAAATGCTCTTTATGATATGGGGCTTATTAACAACAACACAATGCCAGGGAAACACAGTAAAAATTAGGGAAAACTTTATAACATAATAATTTATTCATTGAAATCATAGTTATTATACAAAATTATGCATATAGAGAAGTGGCAGTCTGCCAGAGGTGATGTGTTGCAAAGACCATAAATTATAATTTATCATACAATTTCTGGTCAGAGACCTTTTATTACCCCTTCATAAGAATGTGCTTGTATAGTCCAGCTTTCTAACTTTTCCATGGTTAACACCACCCTCTGCTCACTGCTGAGATTTCACAATAATCAGAATTTTCCTATTTAATATGCTATTAATTACATGAATAATAATTATTATAGCATGTGCGTTACCAGAGCTCCAAAATCATGGTCATTCTGGTTTAAAATTAGCCTATCCAGTGAAATAAACAGGCAAACCTCACATTAGGTGGGACAAAAAAACCTGCCTTGACTGATACTGCCAATTACTTTGGAACATCCTTTGGTCCCAGCTGTAAAGAATTGCCTGTCCTTTTGTCTTCTCTCCAGTGACGTGGGCTTTCTATATCTCCTTCATGGCCACAGTTACTTTCTATTCCCTCCATGACTCTCATCATTCATGGGTGATGGCCATGAGAGACCCTTCCTTCTGTGCCTTTCCTCCTCTTCCTCCCTCTGTGGTATGACCTACAGACATTTTACATAACAGCAGAACAACTCAAGAGCAAGCATATTCAAAGGAGAATTGTATCATCGCAGAAGTAAAAACTGGCATAATCTAAACCCATTAGGTGTTAATGGACAAGTTTCCCAAATTACTGTTCTTAGACTGTGTCTCTCTATAATGAGAGAGGTTACTTGGGGCACAGTTTATTGCTGCTTGTATGAAAATGTTCACAAGAAAAAGATAGAGGAAATGAAGGTAATTTTCTTGTCAGGAGCTGGGCTGAAGGCAGCTGGGGTTTAAGGAGGCAACTTGAATGTTTGGCAAATTGAAACAAAATGTTCTTGTCACAAGTGGTAGTATCACTCAGCTTTTCTCCTCAGGCAAGGTATATGCGAGGTAGTGCTGGTGGCGTTTTTGTTTTAAATGTGTTTTAAATGTGTTTTAAATGTGTTTAAACTGGAATACGTTTGGAAATTTCTAACATTACCATGTCTGACTGTTTCCTGTATCCAGTTGTGCGACCTTGGTAGCATGAAGGGATGTTAGAGGAAGGGGCTGCCACACACAGCTCTGGGGCCGGGCATCCTCTTCCCTGCTGGAGCCCAGCCCAGGGACCCAGTGTCTCCTCCGTGGTGAAGTGGCTGCTGCTGTCCTGCCCAGTCACCAGCAACTTCAACAATGCCAATGGACTGGGCTCACACAAGTGCCAAGAGCCAAGTTCCTTTCTCCCCTTTGGCTGTCAGGGCTGAGTTCCACTGGTGAAAGTAGCCCCCCGCCCCCCTGTCCCCCCACCCCTTGTGCAGCTGATCTTGCTAAACAAGCAGTTTCCTGATCCACATACCCTTGTCAACCAGTCTGGCTGACCAGGGCTCTCTGCTGTTGTCTTCTGGGAGTGTTGTTCAGTTGTGTTTGTGCATCCGTATGCTTGGCTTCCCCCCTTCGTCTTCCCACTTGACAAGGTCCTTGGTCAGATGACATTAACAAAGCAGGTGCTCTCTCCTTCCATGTGCTCTGACAGGTAGATTCCAGCTGGGCTCAGATACAGAAGGGGGGGTGGGGACTGTGCCTCTTTCTGAAGGAAGGCATCTTGGTACCTTTAGCATGCAGTCCTAATTAGAAACTACTCCTTTGCAAGTCTAGGGGTCTCTGCTTAGTTGACCCATCTTTAAATAAATTACATTGTTCCAATTGCTGACACTAAAAGTTCTTTGACACTTATAGTCAGGTGATGCTGCATTCCTACTCTGCTTACTGTGTATAGATAGCTAAGAGCATTTTGGTGCATTTAAGAAGTAAGAAACTACTGGTAGTAGTTAGTAAGTTGTCTATCTAAAGCAAACATTAGTAGAAGGTTTGTATATGCCTAATGAAGTTACACAGACGTCTTGAATGTATTTAATTAAGATGTGATAAACAGTTCCTGACAATCAATCTTATAAAGTACTGGCAGCAAAATGGAAGGAAATTTAAAGGGAGGATATTTAACATATGAGAGAAAAATTATCTGTTAATGATAATTTGGCATAGTGAGTCTCTTCAGAGCACAGTTTTATGCCCATTTGAAAGGTTATAAAAGTGCAAAACAGTACAAATAAGAAAGTAAAATGAGCCACAAAAGAAAAACGATTATGAAAATTAACAATGTTCTCCTTAATGTGTATGTGAATACCACAGTACTGCAGTAAGAGAGCATCTGTAGCTGGAAACACCATATGTTTATCTAGCTCATTACATTTTGTTTATAAAATTACACTGAACTCTTAAGTCTGCCATTGCAAAACTGAGTGTGGAAAATAAAGACTTCACATTATTAGATAATTAATTTTAAGATGTCACAGGTTTACTGTGCTAGAACAGTTTGAAAATCACAGAATCACAGAATATCCTGAGTTGGAAGGGGCCCACAAAGATCATCGAAGTCCAGCTCCTGGTCCCACACAGGACAGCCCCAAGAATCACACTATGTGCCTGAAAGCATTGTCCAAACGCTTCTTGAACTCTGTCAGTTAGCAATAAAGAATGATTCATTTTATAAACTCATAATAGCTTTCTTTAAGTTCAGTATTTCTTTCATTATTTGGTTTATTTCAATAATCCCAGACTAAGTATATGCAGAATACAGTGACTGATAAACACACACAAAAATGTTCTTAATTTAAGAAGTATTTTTCAGACTAGGCACTTATAGTTTATAGACTCTGAACACGTCCTCCCCTATGTAAGCAATCTGATAGGGTGGAATACTTTCTTGCCCACCACATCCTGTGTATTCAGTGGAGCAGCAAGAGGAGGAGGGACAGTAGGACAGGAGTATACATATTTGCTCCTACAAAAGTGCAATACACAAAGCAGCAGCTAGAAGCAGGAATACACAGATAGACATATAGGCACAAGGCACTAATTAGGTGAATGAGCAACCTTACAGGGATGCTCTCTGGCCTTCAGGACACTGGTTGTGCTTCTTGCTTATCTTATGGGTGTTGGATGACGCTTACCACACAAAGGAAATCTCTCTGCAATGCCTCTGGCATAAGGTGTCACCTAGAAAATGTATGTTGCATCTCAGCTGGAGTCAGGAACCATCTGTGTATGGTTTGTGGTTCCCGGCTACATGAAAACAAGCTGCTTCAGTAGCCTCCCCAGTGTCAGTCTTGCTGTCAAATGTATTTTAGTTGAAGGACTGGCCCAGATGTATTCAACTTCTTGCTCGCCCTTCATCTGATCTTGGTACTCAATTATTTGCAACTCTTTGGATACCCAAACCTAATTGCTGTCATATGATTTTTTTGTTTGGTGGTGTTGTGGTGATTTGGTTTAGTTTTTGTTTTGTTTCAACTAATGAAGTTGTTCCTCAAATGTCTTGATTGCTACCTCTGGATTGATACAATACTATATTTGTCAGAGTCTGCCACCAAGGAAGTTTTTTTTAAGTCTTATTTGGGGTGATTACCCACCCACTCTTCTGTCACTTTCAGCAGTAGTTTATTCATTGCATTATTTTTTCTCAGATGCATCCATCTGTGAATTTTTATTCCCCTGCTGCTTCCCCTTTTGTCACTTAAGGTGGGAAACATAGGAAAAAGCTAAACTAGCTCCAATCAGTACTAGTTCTGGTGCAATGGAGATCTGTATGGTGGCCCAAGGAGGTCTCTGCTTAGGCAAAAATCAAAACCCCTGTAGTGGAAAACCCCTCAAGAGCTGTATGTAAGAAACCTTATCCCATGCTGTGTGCACCAATCCAGTGCTTTCAGCCATTTGGAATAGAAGTTAAGGGACTTAATGGTTGACTCCAAAAGAAGAGATCTAAATTTAAATCTATCAGTCTGACAACCTCCTTTTTTAATTTTAGATAGGGTCATTTAAACCTACTTCTACAGCTAATGCCTGAAATGCCTTGACAGACCTAAGCAACTTTTTCCATGGTCATACATCCAGATTTGGCCATTGTCCAGGGATAAAATTCCTGCCTAAGTTCAAGCTTTCTGTTGCTGAGGATCCTCAGAATATGTTTACATAAAATGCAGCAACAGCCACAATTTCTTTCTTTCCACTTCCCATGGAAATGTTTTAACTGCCAGCCAGTAAGCCAGTTTTAGTAATTTGCCCAGTCTCTTTTTGAAATGATATGGAAAAGGATGCAAGGTTCACAGCACCAGAGAAAGTAAATGCTTCAGTAGCCTCTTAGGGCATCTGCTCAAAACACCAGGGACTTCTGGATTCCAGTCCCCGCTCCTCGTACTGGGTTTTGTCACACGTTTTCCAACTGCAAGGGCATATTCTCTTTACAAGCTTTGTTATCTCTGGAGAGACATATAATTGGATTGCGAGTGCCACATCTCTCTGAATCCTGACTGCCACTGTTCTGCCCTTCATCTCTGCTCCAGGCAATGTACCTCTATCCTCTCACACACGCTGTCCCCAGCACTCTTGTAGCGGGGAGCGGTTCTCATGGAATCATATCTGTGTGTATGTTTGCACGGGTTTTTTGGCTGTGTCACTTTCTAACTGAGCCCTCTCCCCCCACTGTCATACACACGCTGATGGCCACTAAAGAAAGCACATGAGAATGCACAGCTCCCAGGAACAACATCTTACAATGTCTCTGTAATCAGCACTGCCTGGTTGACTAGTTTAGTTTGCAGATTTAAATCAGTTTGAGGTATTTATGGATCTTGTGCAATTCCCTGCATGCATTTTTTTGAAAGCCCAGGTGACTAACTTCAGACTCAGTATTTTACTGCCAAGATTTGAATACCTAAAAGTTTATTTTATACCACTGCTTTTGAATCTAGGTTGTAGCTTCTGAATCAGGGTTAGAATTTTAAAAATCCCAGGAGTGATATGTTGCTGTTTCTATGAATATTTATATACACAAAATTAGGTATTTTAATAAAAAAAAATTCAAGTGGGACTAGTATTTTTATGGAATAATACTAGCTAATAATAATGCTCCTCTGTGGGAGGAATTCATAAGTCAAACTAGTGGTGAAAAATTAACATTACCCATTCAAGATTAAAGCACACCCTCATGTATTTAATTGTGTGTGTAAGAAAAAGAATGCAATATACCCAAGGGTGTTATCTGCTGACAGGTTCAGGGTGCCAAATACTTTCATGGATTTTCAGATATAGGGAATAATACTGTACATTCAGACCTCACACATATTAAAAAATATTCATATTAGTTTTGGCTTGATTTTAAGGGGATTTCAGACTTTGTATTGCTAAAAAATTAGTTTCAGATTCATTTTTGAATAGGGAGCTCTTGGTCTGATTCCTTTCCTTCTGCAAGTATTAGTCTGGAGTTCTTTTCCTAGAAACTGTCTTGAAAATATCCTCAGTGGGACCAGAAATCAAGACACATCATAAGGTAAAGAATATCACATGATGTTGAATGAAAAAGAAAAATTTCTCTATAATTTTTTCCGCCTTTATTTCAATGCATTTGTATCCCGATATTTAGGTGGACAAGAAGAGATCAAATAACTATAGAGACCAGGCAGTATTACTAAAAAAATTCTGCAAATTACTGTTCAGTAGCATTTCTTTTCCTTCGGGCTGTGAGCTTTCTATGTCATACAACACGAGAATCTGCAGTGCCAGTAGTTTGTATCAACTTACTGCCAAAATGCGCACGGAGGGAAACTGCCACTGTAATCTTAAACATCAGAAGATTAGCAGGAAGGAGCTTGTAGTACGGGATATTCTGCCAGGAACTAAGAATTCATCAGAGCAGGCAAAAGTTAGTATCACAAAGCTACCCAAAGCTGCAGGTTTACTAGTTCCCATTTTATCCCAGCTGGTCTGGGCATCTGTGGGCAGTTCCTAAAGCATCTTCTAAATATCCACATAGATTTTTACAGTTTTCTTAACTTACGGAGGAGAATAAGAGCTGGTTTTAAAAAAAGCCTTAATTTACACAACTTTTCACATGATTTCATGGCAGCATACACATTTTCTCTGCTGCCAGGAATTTGGCAGATTTTGAATAATTTAGGAATTTACTGAGCACAGTGACTGCTGCCTATCCAAGGGGTGCCTCTATAGCAGATGGCATGTGCCGTTACCCTGCCTTGTTTTCACCTGTCCTTGCATTCCAGCTCTTTCAAACAGAATTCTGTGGCAGAAAAGCAAAGCTATCTAAAGAGATGACCAAAAGAAGAAATCTATTTTTTTTTGTGATGGTGAGATGCTCTAATTCAAAGTTCTTACACATTCATGTTACCAAAATAAAGATTATTTTATGATGAAAGAATTTGAATGACATACATTGCAAAGAAAATAAGTTTCAAGTGCATTTATTTTGAAATAAACAACATTATAGGTATATATTCATATTTAAATTAAATAACATTATTAAACATGAAGAAAAATATTCTTAAAAACTAATCTGACACTTTCACATTCTATTTTATATTAAGTGACTACAATTATGAAATATATAGAAAAATGCCAAAATTGTCTCAAGCCAGCCATAAATGCAAAGTGCACTATTGCCTAGGACAGTGAAGGATCAAAATGGTGATGGTACTGCTGCTTCCTCCAAGGGAAGGATCACTGTGAGTGGGCAGTAGTGAACAAAAAGGAAAGATGGGAGCCCCTTCAATGACTCCCTATCATTTCTTCCCTTTTTTTTTTTTGTACTTCATCACCGAAGAAGCAAACTGGGTTTTTTACATGCTGACAAGAAGCAGTGAGACAGTTCCGCGTACCAAGACAATACACTGAATACAGTTATTCCCTATATGTCGCACAGGGATTGCAGCTTATCTTTGTTCTGCTGTGTCAATTCAAGAACCTTTATCCCAATTTATTTTATTTTTCTTGTTGTCAGTAGTTTAAAGACACCAAGGTTGAAATTTTGTAAGTTTTCATCATGAAATATTAACTAAAGTATTATCCTTCAATAGTTTTCTAAACTGGTTTGTTGTTTTTAGCCACCATCTAGCACACTTTTTTCTAGACTTCCCAGTGTGGAATTTCTTAATAAAAATACTTCCTTCTTATTTTGTTTTGATTTTTTTACCAGAGATGAATCTTACTATTAATTAAACATTTCTAAACTTAGGTGCACTTACACAAATGCTAAACATCTATTCACATGTGATATAAGATCTAAGATGGTATTTGAGCAACATGTGCACTGAATAAAATTTTTAAAAGTTTGCTTTCACATATTTGGGGTAATTAGATGTTTAAAACTATTATTTTGGTTCTGTTTTGATTGTCTGACTACCAGATATTTGCCTTTCCAATAACAATTTATTGACATTAGTTTTAGTGTGTGTGTGTGTATTCAGCTAGAAGGATTTCAAGGCACAGATTGTTTCAGGACAGATACAGACTTATTCAGTGTCCAGTGAATCTTTTCAAGAAGGGTATAAAAATATGTGCTCTTCTTTTTTTGGGTTTAATTCATACCACCTAACAATAATCTTGAAAGGGAGTAAGGAAAAATGCTGCAGTTGAATAGAAAACAAGAAATTTAGAGAATATGAACAACAAATATAACAGTGTCCATATCACTGTTTCAGTAACATTTAAACCTAGAGGGCATGACAGATCGTAGTGGCTACTGATGGCCTGTAGTCTCCATAACCTTTATACAGCCTAATTTATGTCTGATGTTTCATGTGCGATATTCAAATAATACTACTTAATGAATGTTTTTCTGTACTGCTGCATGCAATCATGTTTTGTTTTGCTCTTTTGTTTGACACAAACACAAGTTATTTGTTTTCAGATGCTGCATTCCAGAGTAGCAAATTAGACAACTATAGTTTCTACTCAGTGCCCCTTCATACAAAAGTGCACTATTCACAAGAAACACATGAAGTTTTACTCTACTGGAAACATATCAGTGTATGGCAATAAAATTTATAATAAATATTACAAAGTGTCTGTTACTTAACATGAATTTGAACATTTTGACTTTTCTTTGACATACTGCTTGTAAGACATCTTAAAATCCCTATTATTTTTCAAAAGGATAAATTAATAGACATAATAATAAGACTTGGAGAATCTGAACATTATAGTTCATACAGTACTTTTCCTAGGTAAATACCTATCATTCACATTATAACCATAACAGCTTTACTCTTTTTAAAATAACAGCTCCTAAGAGTTTAGTTTGTCCATTCAACTCATACATAATTGTTATGCTACTTAATGCATTCTCATTTTCAGTTTAGCACAAACTTTCAATAGTGCTCTTCTGAAAGCAAATTCACAGTAAGCTGATGCCGGAGCTTCTCTTCATTGCCAAAACATTTTCCTACCCAGGCATTTTTTTAAATGATAAACTTATCTCAAAATAATAAAAAAATAATACTCGAAAGGTGTTCTTAAAGAAAAGACTTCTGCCACTCAGGTAGTAATTAGTTCATCATTTAAATAAAATACATACTGAAAAGCAGTTTTAAGAGTTGGTGATCACTACACTAAGTGGAAAAAAAGTCCTGTATTTTCTACTGCAGCTGGAAGATTCACAATTCACCTGGGTTAGTTTGTTCTTCATTAGGAATTCAGAGGAATAAATATTTCTAGCCAGTGCAGATAATTCTTCTTCCTTCCTTTATCTCAGCATATCTTGTCTCCGAAATTGCTTCCACAGATCTCTGAGATGTTCACTGGTTACAGTCATCACACAAGAGTAATATTCCTTCCAACCATACTTTGGAGTCTCCTGTGAAAAATGAAAAACATACAATTGAAAAAAAGATATCATTCACTAAATTCCTTAATTCTACATTAAATTTTACTCAGACTCATACACACTAGATGTTTTAACATTAAAATAATGAAAGATCAAATTTACTTCTGTAAAATGAGGGTTATAAGTCCATACACAGGTTCAGTATTCAAAATGCATCTCACCTCACAGCACACAGGTAGCGTTCATCAGATAGCCTACTTATATTAAAAGCTGCAGGAATGGATTTGCTCTTTAGTCCTGCTCCCTCTCTAGTTCTGTTTCTTGCTTGTGTTGACACTGTACTAAAAAGTTCACTTATGACACCAAATAAAAAGCACAGAAAATTACTAATGTTCATTAAACTGAGGCATCAGGAAAAGCCAAATACAAGATAGGCAGATGACATGAAAGCTTCTCTCTATGAGGTTACCTTAATCCTAAAGCTCAGCAACATGAATAAGTGCCCGCTGAATGGAGAAGAATAGTGGCCAAGGGCTGGCCTGGGAGGTTCACCAGACTATGCTATCTGTAATTATCACTGGATCTTTTTATTTCTTTCACTTCTAACTTCGCAAGCCTATTTTGATACAAGGTATAGAAAGATGGAGAGATACTAAGTATTAGGGCAACTGGGTAAAGAAGCTTAGGGAGAAACAGGAATTATAATTGCTATAGGAAACTAAAAAACATTTACAAGTAATTTTAATTTCTAAGATGGATTACAATTTAAATACAGTATCTGGAGGCAAGTGGTTACAGTATCAAGGGGTCACAGTCTAACCTCGTAGGCAGATGAACATCCCTCCCCCCACTCTGGAGAGAGAATCAGAAAAAAAAAAAGACCCAACCCCCTAAAATTCATGGGCTAAGATAAAGACAATTTAACAGAAAAAGGAAAAAGAATTAGAATATGGGAAACAAGTGATGCACAGTGCAACTGCTCACCACCCCTCAGCCAATGCCCATCCAGTTCCTGAGCAGCAGCCCCCACCCAGCTTTCCTCCCAGTTTATTTGCTGAGCAGGACACCACATGGTATTGAATATCCCTTAGGCCAGCTGGGGTCAGCTGTCCCAACTCCTTGTGCACCTCCTCTTCACTGGGGTGTGGAGGACCCCAAGAAAAGCTGAAAAGTCCTTCACTTAGTGTAAGCACCGCTCAGTAGCAACTACATCATCAATGTGTCATTGCCATTATTGTCATCCTGAATTCAAAATACAGCACTGTGCCAGGTACTAGGAAGAAGATTAACTGTCTCTTAGCCAAAACCAGGACACAAGATGAGAGATTGTCTCAATACCTTGTTTCGGTTAAACTGAGTAAAGCTGTTAAAAAAAATTGCAACACTGCAGTACATTAAAATCAACCATTAGACAGTGAAGCCTATATCCCTTTATTTTTCTCACTCATCTTGTTTAATTAAAAAAACATAGAATTTTATAGAGAAGTTGTAAATACTCAGAAAACAATCTAATCCACCGTAATATATAATCCAGACTTTAAATTTTAGAAACAATACTTACATGAACGCATAATTTAGTTGAAATTTGTAATCAATCTCATGAAAAAATGCATTACTTGCAAATTGCACTGCATTATTTAACAAAAGCACATTCATACTCGTGCACATTGATTAACTTGTGCTTTAAGGTACACATTTTTTATTTTATGAAACAAGTTCAGAGAAATGTTCATGAAAGTCATTAAAAGAACTGCTGAAATACACTGACTGTTCAGATGAACAGTGTTATTTCTAATCTATGCACCGTTCTTGTATCTACTGTCAGTGTACCAAATCTATAGAAAAAAACATTTTGGTCACATACTCTGCAATGCTTTCACATTTCACTGGAACATTCTCCTCCCACTGTATACAGGTATATTTTTAAGCTTCTAGTCACGTTTATACTCAAACACCCAGTTTCTGTAATTTCCAATTACTTTTGTAAGGTAAATCAGTAAGGTGTGCCTAATCACACGCTTTTCACTTTCTCTACTTTAGAGAAGAGGTAGGCAAAAGTCTCTTCAAGCAGTAAGGAACAACCTCTTTTAGTTTTTTTTAAGCTTACAACCGATGTATTCAACTGCTGTGTACTGGGATAGTATAGAAATTAAAAGCTTAAAAAATACTAGCTACATGACAAATTTAATCTCACTTGACAGTGAAGCGTTTACAGAAGATAACAGTTTATGGTTGAAACACAGTTAGACATGAGATTCTAAATCCATGCTTCAGTCTTTCATGTCTTTTTCAAAATGAAATTTCCTTCCTCAGTCAGTACCAAGGTACTATTTTCAGCTATTAACTATTACTTCCTAAAAACCTTAAATCAGAAATTTTGAAACCCCACAGCATTCAGAATATCTAGAAATCAGTTCTTTTAAAGCAAAATGTCTTAAGATTCTCAGGGAATTACTGGTATAGAGAACTTTATTTCTAGATTAACATCTGTGAGATGTAATAGTTACTTTCAATACTATCAGTTCAATACTGTTATTCAATAATATCAGAATTTTGGCTTAAGTATCTATCACAGTTACTGACCATGCAAATAGTTTGGCAAACACTACTTTTAGATGGATTTGAGTCCAACCCTCTTAAGATGGCTTCTAGCATGCCTTTTCAGAAATTAACTTTGAAAGGGCTTTGTTAGAAATTTCCTTTATAATCCTTCTATAAGACATTCAAAGCAGAGTTCTCCTCTATGCTCTGTTAGGCAGCTCTCTCCTAACATGTTTTTTTCAGTTCTCCCTGCAGTGTATGCAAAGGAGTACCTGCCAATGCTGTGTCAGGCTGTCTGCCCTTCAGGGACCACACACAACTTGTTACAGGTCTTCCAAGGAAACTATCTCTGTTCTCCACGGTAACTTTCACCAAATCACTTCATTTGCTTTGGCTAAAGCTTCCATTTCCCTTAACTGGCACTTACAATGAACTTTAGTAGAAGTTTACAACAAATCTGAAAAAGTACTATGAGTTATGGAATGTTTTGCACAAAAAGGACTCTGGTCCTAACAGTCAACAACTGGTTATGTCACTGTAACGGCTGGACTTGAGCACATGAGATGTGCTGGCTACCGCACAGGGTCCACGGATACCAGGCCACTGACCGTGCGGCCTTGTTTGCCATGGTGTACATCTCTTTGCTTCTCCCCTCTGTAAAATAATATATCTGGGAACTAACAGCCTTCATAGCAATGACTGCAAACTCTTTAAATGTAAATAGGAAAAAACCTTAAATTACGAAGGAACAAACTCTTGCTTTATGTAAGAAGGGAAATGTCTACTAACACACAGTGTCTGCCGTGTCCACTGTGTGAGAAATAGTTTCACAATATGGCTACAGAATATGCACACCCCAGTTTTTACACTGAAACCCACAGCACAATCTAATTGTAGGAACGGATATTCATGTAGTGCATATGTGGAAACAGTCGTGGTTACTGTGTGTGGACACAGTGCTGATTTTTGCAAATTGCTGGTATAGCATTAATCAAGCCAAAAATGATTACTGCTTTCAAAAGTCTAACAGTATAAATTGAAGTAGTATCAAGTTACTAAAAGTCAGAAAAATCTGCCTCTACAATCTTCATTGATAAATCCTAATTAACTATAGGTACCTGGGAAATTACCTGAAAAGAGGTAACAGGACAGACAGAAAACAGCAACAGAAACTATGAAAGAATACTTTTTCTCATTTTGAGCACAGTACAAAATTGCAGCTGGCTTACAAAACAGTGACAGTGTGAATCAGTCATTACCAACTCCAGCATAAAATTCTATTGCTTCATTCAAAAACACAACGTGATGCTTTGAGCTACCACATTGCTTGCAGTCAGATAACCTTTTCCTGAGCTTTTGAACAGGAAACACAGCAGTGAGAGCTAAACATTCAGCCATTCTTGCAAGCATGCCAGCACAGTCAGACTGGGTGGCTAACACATACCGTCATTTATCTGCTATAGAGCTCCTTCCTCACGCAGGATTTGAAAGTAGTATACCTCTGTATAGGTTTGTAGCCCTGTGGAGCAGAAGATGGAGAAGTGCGCAGATGCAGACAACATGTGAAGGCAGCCAGAGGGAAGCATAAGACAACGGTATCATGAAAATACAAAAAAATGGCTTTAAGTGACAAATAGCTAGGAGATACAGTACAGTATGTGTTATGCAGAATGTTTATCATTTAGTCATCAAGTTCCAAGTCTTTCAGTTTCAAAATGGAATTTATAAAGGAAAGGGAATATTCCTATATATTTTTAAATTAATAAAAAAAAGGAAATAACTAATTTAACTAAACATTAAGAAAAAATAAAGGTTTTCATGTCTGTATATTTTAGTAAGTTTATAGCAGTACTCTGAATGACCACCTGATGGCAGCTTAACCTATGAGTTGGGTTCAAACTACTAAAACCAAAACAAGGTTTCAGGTTATGCTACTAAATTTCAGAGAGAAATGTCATTTGATAAACTCTTTAAGACATTTACTTTTCCAAAAACATACTTATATTTATATAAAAATGCATATTTATTATGTTCCTATAAGAGGTAGCACTTGATCTTCCTCAAGTTTGTAAAGTCACGACTAAGCTTTTAAATACAACAAACTTGGTAGGTTCTGACTGATGTTTCAGAGCTCCATTTTCATTGGACTTGTAAAAATCTTTGCTCTTTAATATGTTTGCTTTAGTCTGACTACATAACCACAAAATGCTCTTTTCTAAAATACATGGTCCTGGTATCAAACTCTGTTCTGCCCTCAAGATTCTGGGCAAACATTTTAGCAAAACAACTTTTAAAAATATTGAATTGCTAAGTATAAGTTGTTAATTGTAAAATCATACTGTTATTTTTGGATGTTTTTAGAGCAATAATGAGACACTACATTGGTTTGGATAGACATTAATTGTGGGATACTTTACATTAAAATTGGTCATTTATTGGTTCATATTGGTTATTATTAGTTCATATTTCTCATGGCAAAGATTTCTACGCTGCTACAAAATACTGCATAAGCAGAAACTGTCGTGATCTTTTATTTGTATCATGGAACTGACCAAATCTTGATACGGATGGAAAACACAGTTATTGATAAAGAAGAGGTTAGTGATTTGTTAGTTTTGATTTAGCATCATGGCGACATTTGTGCCTCCACACTGTAGGAGCAAGAGGGCAACTTTTACTTGTTATGGACACATTAAATACTGTTTCAGTTTTAACGTACAAACAACAGGAAGCAATCAATGGCACCTTCCACCAATTTGTTCTGTGAAAAATGTTCTTACTTGTTTTCTACTTTTCATTCTAAACCAAGACTGGAGTGGGTGGGGGGTGTTTATTAAACTGAAAAGAAAAATTTCTGCAGAATTTTTACTACTACCCACTCTTGGAAAAATCAGGTTTGTGTGACACTTATGAAAACTTACTGGAAATTGTAATTCCTCAGCTTGGTACTGTAACTGTCATGTAATACTACTAATTAATGAAGAGAATGCATTTAACAGAATTAGAGGACCAAATCACGATCAACTCCTATGCAATCTGGGAGGTATTTAGTATCTTATTAAAATTAGACATGTAATTTATGAAAGACTGTATTGTTCTGAATGTCCTTGGCTATTCTTTATAGTTCTTTTACAGTCCACTGGGATATTTTATAGTGGTCGAGGGAAAAGAAAGATACATACATGAGATTGAATAGTGCTGGATGATAGAGACTTTTTAGGATTATGTGTGATTTCTCTCATGCATTTTGTGAAATAGAAACATGTAATACAAGAATTACTTAGTAAGCAGACCATTTTCTGGTTAAATTAACATACACTGCACACTTACAATTAGTAAACAGTTAAAACATATAGCCAAACATCTTGAAACGGTTATGAAACAATCATCATTCCCACACCATAATAAAAGGAACTGAGGACCAACAAGAAAATAAGTTTGTTACAAATGTAGTGGTTGTTACCCACATTTTATGTTCGATCATAATATTACATAACAAGTAAACTATTAAACTCAACACCACAGAAAGTTCTAACATTTTCTTTAGGAAGCTAACTAAAATAACTGAAATTACATTATAGAAATAACATACTGAAATGTGAAGCTAAGAACCATAATACAGCTTAAGATTTATGTCTAAGTGATAATGTTGTCAGTAAGAACACCATTTTACATTTAGTTAATGTTAACCCCTATCATATATATATCAAAAAAGGCTTTTGTTGATCATACTCTAATTAAAAAAATTTTCTGTTACCATAAAATTCCCCTGGCACTATACAGAACCTGAAGAGGGCAGCAAGACCTACACATTCACGTTTGTTCCCTATGACAATTTTCTGCAAGTAATTTCCTACCCTCTAGCTTATTATAATTATTATAATTGAATGTATTATATGCAAGGTTTAATTATCAAAAGCAACTCTGAACAAGAATACAACATTGTACATTACCACTTCACTAATTCTTTATTTGAAAATTTAAAACTATCTTCTGCTGCAACTCTTTCCAACTGTCATTATCAACTTGCTATTTTATATGTCTTAGAATAACCAGTGTTTGACCTTTACTAAATTGCCTGAGCTTCAGAGAGAGAAATTCTCTTTTCTATGCAAGCAACCCAGGCATAATTGCTAGCCTTGTTAAAATTCTTAATGCTAATCTATTAATCACACAGTATGGAAGAAATGACAGTATGCAGAGGATTTCTCATCTGACTTGGTTTCATAAAGGTATATTATATCCTCTATGTATTGCTTTCTAACAAAAAAAAAAAATCAAGAATTTAGGAAGGTTTTATCTTACAGACTGCTTTGGCATTTCTAGAAAACGTGTGTCTCTAAACACATGCACTGCTGGTTTGAAACCTACATGTGCTACAGATGCTAAAGTAGTGGTAAGTAGTAAAGTCAGCTAAGGTAACTATAAAAATTAGAATCCTTACCCTAAACCCTCGATTGAGTCTGTCTTTCATAATCCCGATAAATTCTTTATAACTCAGCTGGTCATCTCTGTCGACATCAAAAATCTTGAACACTGTGTTCACCAAATGTGGTGAAAGCTTCACACCCGTGGCTACATACACAGCACGTTTGAATTCATCTGCAAAAGGAGAACACCAGAAAAAAAATTTGAAAACCCCTTTAAGTTAATGGTACTTTGTGGACAACATACTGTGAAATACAAGTAAACTTTTGAGTTCTCACATTTAAACACTAAAAAAACAAGAAAATGTGAAAATCAGGATTGAATTTCACAGTTCTAAATCAAGTAGTTCTCAACTGATACAAAAATGACACTCCTTAATTGGTATCAACTATTTTACACAAAATATAGCAGTTCATGTATTATACTACATGCAGTATCAAAAAGAGAAGATCATATAAGTAAATCTGTGTCACATATATGGCATTTATTTATTTGACATAAAAAAGAACCCAAGAAATACAGCACAGAGAAAATGATATAATCCTTTGGAAAGGACACATGAGGCAGGACTATGCTGGTGTTACTGTGTCAGACTGAAGAGGCTACTTGAGGAGAGCACACAAGTCTGACCACGTGTTCTTCACCTTGCACTCCCCAAGCATCACAACTCTTTTATTAAGAATTTTTAACCAGTACATACATGCCTAGTTCTTTTAGCAGCCACTTACTGGTTTTTAAAAAATCTAATCCCTCTTCAGACCTTCTGACACTGTTTCCTTCTGCAACCTTTGTAGAAACCAGATTCCAGATGCTCACTATGTAAGGAAATGCTTTTGTTTGATTTAATCTGATCTCTTACTGGTGTCATCAAGTGCCTCAACTCTTGTACCGTAGGATTTGATGAACAACTATTCTGCATGCAGCTTATCCACCAGTTATATGACTTGGCAAAATATCCCTTATGATGTGACTGAACCTTCTCCTCTCAAAGCCAGAGTCCTACCCTTTTTAGCCTATTACTGGAAACATTAAAAGTACAAATTAGGAACTACGAAACATTTTTGCATTTTGTTCTATATTGTTATCAAGAGATTTTTTAAAAAATATAAATAATTACCTTGACCTATGGAACGACTTGCAAAATTATACATTTGCATTGCAATTGTAAAGTCTTCTAGATTGTTCAAAAACTGGAAAAATGATCTAAATTCATCAAAGGTGATACCCTAAAAAACAGAAGAACAACAACATGCACCGTAAGAATTATCAGTAGTAGAAACAACTGAATACACAAACCTTGCAGTTATATATGTCTACTTTATTTACAAACAGATACACCTATTGAAAAAAGAGAGATTTCTAGTAAGATTCAAGGAAGTAAAGAGTTGGGAGTCTCTTGAGGAATGCAAAATGTTTTTCCTCTTTGCAACTGCAATGGACAGCAATTTTCACCAGAGCAGTTGAAAATACTGTTCCATTGCTCAAGGCAGTTTTTAAGAATTCCAGGATTTATTATGACACAACACTTAATACTGACAATAAAGTCTAGGTTTGTATGAACATTGGAGTATGTTTACTACTGACAACCTGCAAACCACTATTAAATATATGTGAGTGCATATGCTCACATAAATACACTGAATGAATTCACGAATACATATTATGATCTACCTTAAGCCTGTACTTTAAAGTGAATTTTGTACATATTCAGATTTAAACATGAAAGTCTCTTCAGCTGATACTCCAAGAATCAAGTACTACAGGGTTTGTTCAGCTTTTTAAAAAAATCCTTTGCATTTTGACCAGACTTCAGAATATGTTCTGTGAAAGTTTCTCTGAAAGCATTGTTAAAAGAGCTTACTTTATCCTATTTCCTTATATTTGTTCTTCTCTTTTCTCAGCTACAAATCCAAAGACCTGATAAACTACCTCTAAATTAATTTGGAAAGAGACCTTAAACTGAGAGTTTGAATTAAGCCTATCTCTGAATTCCCTTAGTCTCAGCCATTCTGAACATGGGTTGGCATTCTTTGTCAAACTTTGATCTCCGTGGACTCCTTTAACTATAATTTCTGGCTATTTTTCTGTTTGGTTTTATCCTTTTATTCTATTTGAGTGCTTGTCTCTGAAAATAAACCTGAAGACAACAGAAAGACCTGTGAGCCTTTCTGTTCAAACTAAAGTATTGACCTGTGTCTCCCCTCAAATACATACACAGTCATTATAGTATGGTGGAACACAGAAAACATGCTGAAGTAGGTTCGTGGCAGAGAAGATAGCAGTGTTTGGGTGTAAACCCACATGAGACAGCAAGTACTGTGGAAAACAGTGAGAGCAATGTAATATTGTCATAATAAAAGACTTTTATAGGCCTCCACACAGTTGAGATGTAAATCCCTGCTTAAGTGATCCTACCTAAACTCCAGTAAAGATTTATAAACTGCTTGGAGAGCTTGACCCATCTCCACCATGAATTGTTTTTCTCAGCAAGCAATATTTGTTCTCTGTTTCATCCTTCACAACTGGGAGGAAATCTCTTAGACACAAACAGAACCACCTCCTTATTCTCATTTAAATTTTTATCTTAAAAACTTTATTTACTACTACCAATACTGTATTTTTGTTTCATTGCACTTGACACTAATAAGCTTATGTGTCCACGTTCCATTTCTTGCACTGTGTTTAGACTCTCTGGGACTGGAATACTTTTGTCAAGTATTTGTGAAATTCCTACAAACAAGCCTTTCTGTAGCTTCTGTGTTTCCCCTAGTGGTGAAAACTGCTGCCATGAGTTGACACTGGAGATGGAACAGTGAGATAAAGGAGCCACATGTGCAGTCCATGGCTAACCTGTACATACTCCACAACATTTTAGCAGTGAGGAAAATATCTTGCTTCATTAAAGAGTTGTACAAGTTCCGCTGAAATAATCTGCAATCATAAAAGTTTACTTTCTCTCAAGGAAAAACAGCAGTGGACACAAGAGAAACAGAAGGTCAGGCAAAACGACATCCAAAGAGAGCTGGGCATACAGCACCCTACTATCTCTCTCCTTTCCTAGTACCCTATTTTGTTCAACTGGTAATTGTAATAACATTTCATATTTACCATACATTTTGTATTTTCGCACAGGATGTTATCTATGTGTAAACATTCCAGAACTTTCATACTGAGAAATGTTTATTTTCTATGTAAAAATGTGCTGGTTTTGCCTGGGGCTGTGTTTTGGATTTGTGCTGAACATAGTGGTGATAATATAGAGTTGTTTTTATTACTGCTGAGCAGTGCTTACACAGAGACAAGGCCTTTTCCACACTGCTGAGGAGGGATGGATGGAAAGTTAGGAGGAGACACAGCTGGGACAAGTGACCCCAACTAACCAAAGGAATATTCCATACCATATGATATCATGCTCAGTATATAAAGTGGGGGGAAGGAAGAGGAAGTAGGAGATGTTTGGAGTGATGGTATTTGTCTTCCCAAGTAACCATTATGAGTGATGGGCCCAGCTCTCCTGGGGATGGCTGAACACCTGCTGGCCCATGGGAAGCAGTGAATTCCTTGTTTTGCTTTGTTTGCATGCATGACATTTGCTTTTCCTGTTAAACTGTCTCTATCTCAACCCACAAGTTTTCTCGCTTTTACCATTCCAATTCTCTCCCCAATCCTGCTGGTGGGGGAGTGAGCGAGCAGCTGTGTGGGGCTTGGTTGCTGGCTGGAGTTAAACCATGACAAAAAGGAAGCTAATTTTTTTATTTATAGGAACAGATTATATATTACTACAGCAAGGAGAACTCATATTAACACACCAGTGCTGCTAAAAATGCACAGCCTTTCTTCAGGAGCTGATATCTGTAGTAATTCAAGATGCCAGCTTAAATGAATCACTGCTTGGCATCTAGTTAGTAAAATGAGGAAAACATCTTGTGAGCAGGCAGCGTGCCAGATGAATATTTTAATGTGACTACAATATGGCAAATGATCATCATGTTGCTTTAGGGGCTTCTTCATAGAGGGCCCTGAAAGATTAACATTGCTAACTGTGAGAGGAGCTGCCTATTACTTTACAGACTTGACTAATTTTTCTTCCAAATGGAATTCTCTGGTTAGTATTAGTATTGCAGCATATCACTGTAATAAAACAGAGAGCACATTCTATAATTTTCAAATTATAATGTTATTACAAATATAAGAAAGTACAAACATACGAACAATGCCTCCATGGCAATAAGAGGCAAAATCCCATTCTCAAATGTGGCCAGCATAAGAGATGCCACAGGGATTTACTTTTTTCACTGTACTAACAGCACATTTACCGAGCCAGTGATATGAAGCTATGAAAAACAGCAGTGTCTTGTTTCACCTAATGGAGGTACAGAATAGTCATATTCTATATATGGATATATGGCACTGGTCTTGTGCCAGGATATTCCCAGCATGCAGCATAAGCAAACCTGTGAACTAGTGACACAGCTTTCTACATGGAAGTTTTCCTTAACTGATTGCCCTGCCAGAAGTCAAGAAGAGGAAACTACTGTGGAATGCTTGCTATCAAAACAGTGGCATTGGAAGACTTAGAGACCCTTCAAAGAATAGTTCCTTGTGTTCAAAAGAAAGTGTCTTGTACTTGTATTTACTTAACTTCACCTTTGCCATTCAAAGTATTTCTCTACCTACAACTGTCATTATTTTTCAGTTTTCCAAGTGATACTTGTATCATTGTTGCTCTACAAGCCCAAGAGTGAGAGTTTTGTTTTTTTGGGTTGTTTTGTTTTGTTTTGTTTTGTTTTTTTTCTTTTTTTTTTTTCTTTTTTTCTTTCAGATTTCCATTTTGGAACCACGCAGAAAGAGATTTTTAGCAGTTCTGTTGCAGTTTCTTGTCTCTGAACACTACCTTTTTGGCAGGAAGAACTGAGCACTCAGCAGCTAGACCCTGAACTCAGAAAGGGTCATTGAGCAGGAACTGACACCAATCTTACCACTGCATCTTATGCTTAATCTGGTAAAAACAGACAACCCTGATTCCACCTTTCACTCCCCACCTGTATTTATCTCTCAGTGGCCCTAACTGCTATACAACCACAGGAAGAGTCAGATAATCCAGATATCTGAACAGAAAACTGTTGATTTTTGGAGTGTGCTTCTTTCAGGTCAAGTTGTCTGATCTTACTTACTGTGAAGACTGAAATTATAATTTCATTTCTCAAATTGACAAAACAAACAAAAAAAACCTGTCCAAACCTATTTATTACTTTTCTTCACAAGCTCTGCTGTCAATGCCATTAAAGTACATAGCTATTGAAGAGTTAGATTTCTAGGACAGATGAATCTATCTGATCTCCTTTAAACACAAACAGAAGTATACCCAAAACAGCCCTTATTTAAAAGGCTACTTTTAACATTATCCTATTGGTTGACACTACATTTCTCTCAGATACACTTCTGATGACACATTTGTTGTTAAACAAATGAAGGACTATCTACCTCATGTTTATATTATTTATATTATCTCTTCAGTCATTAATATAAACCATAAACCAACAATAATTATACACAAATGATCCCTTATTAGACTATAAAACAAGATAAAAGGTGTCAATGTTATTTCTGAAGAGGTGCTACTCCAGTGAAAGTGCAAAAAAGAAGCAGTAAAAAAGAAAGGTTTTTAAATACTTCATTGTTAGAAAATGGTTCTTTTTAAAGTTGTATGGTTTTTACTATTTAAATTATATTTTTATGGTTTATGTAAATTTCAGAAATATTACTAGCTTAATCATATGGAACACAATTCTATGCTCTTCTATTTTTTATTTACTCTTCTATTTTTTATTCAGCAAGTAATCTGAAAAACAAGACACACAGCTTATGATCAGAATAAAATCCTGGTACTAAGTAATTCAGTGACAGAATCTCATTCAGTCCAACAAGGCTGTTTTCATCTTACTGACAATAGGACTGCATGCTGTGGCCCACTGCTAACAATTACCTTTTCTTCAGGAATACTGCAGCGCATGTTTTCCAGGTAACTTGATGTATTTTCCACATTTGTATACCTCAAAAGGATATGGGCAAAGTCTTCCTCACTGATTGTGTTCATCCCATTAGAGTAGGAAAGGAATTCTATCTCGAGAACCTCAGTTTGTAGGTTATCCATAAATCTGAAGCACAAACAAACATGAAGAAAGAGTCATACTTTCTATTTCTATAGTTCATGCTCTTAAAAGACTGGTAGAATAGGAACGAAGTAACACTACACAAATTAATTCTCCTTTTGCAGCACTGACGGTAACTCCCTTATCTATGTCGACGTATTTTCTAATCAATACAATGATCTTAACACAACGATGAAACGTGTTCGTAAGGATTAAAATTAGTTAATACTTACATTTTTAATTTAATTCTAGTTTATATTTGCCTGATTTTCTTCTTCAGTGGGTCACTGATCTTTATTTGTATATGATAAACTCAAAATTCCATCATGGTCCTAAATTAATTCCCAACATATATTCCCTGTGTAATTACTTACAGCTTGCAATTTAACCTTAACTTTGTCTTTTTAACAAGCCAAGTATGATGAGATCTTGCAGCCTTTAAATCTAACCTGTTTGTTTGTTTGGTTTTTTTTTTTTTGGATTTTTTTTTTAAATATTTTACTATTCTCATGATATTTCTATAAACTCTTTCCAACTTAACAACCTATTTAGTATATTCTGGACACCAAAACTGGATAGCAAGTATAAAACCAGCTGCCTACAAGAAGGAAATGTAACTTCCCTAATTCTGCCTGATGTCCTAGTCATACAGCGAAGGAGGAAATTAGCTCTCCGGTCACAGTAGTGCACTGGGAGCTCACATTCATCTGATTGTCATACAAAACCCGTAGCAATTTCACATTTTACCTTTTGAAAAATTACCTTTTCTGCTTTTTATTTTGAACTTACATCATGATTTGACTTGATGATACAGTTTTTATATTCCGTGAAATACTGAATACTTTTCATGACTTTTCATTTAAGGCAAAATATTTTGAAAAATACAAATTGATTGGAATACACAGCTAAGTGATAACTATAAAGTCAACAGGTACTGGGAATATTTACTGAAGAAGCAATAACCAAACACTGTATCTATTTCAATTATCCAGAAGCATACAGTTTTATGTGCCTGTGTAAGCTATGTGTATAGTAATATAATACACATTAATTAGAAGAACAATGCAAATATTTTTTACAGGGAATTAATACAGTTGAAACTCACCTATAAAAATCTTCGAAGTTCAGTTCAGCTTTCCCTTTTTTGCCAAAAAAGTGTACAAGCAGTGTAGTATCTGACAGTGAACTTGAAATATCATCAGCACGCTTAAATATTAGAACAAAAAAAATTAAAGGCCATGATTGGATCAGATACAGAAGTATAACCTGAGAATGCCTATCATAACAATAGACCTTTCTACTGAAAGAGTTTGTATTTTATGTTGATTGTCTTAAAAAAGATTTTAGTATTAAAATCCATTACATTAACTTTGCCATGCAATTTTCACACAAAAGTGGCATTAGCTGTTAATTGCATTTAGTAGAAAATACTTAAACAAACAAAATAATATAATGGAAACTGCAATGAAGGGGGGAAAAGCATGAAAAATAAAGCCAGAAACTCATGAGGAAAAAAAATTATTGTCAGCTGAGGTAAACCATAAACATAATTCTCTTTGTACACAATCTCCTTTCCCTTCTTCTATGCAACTACAAAGACATTAAAGGACAATACCTCATATACTCCTATTTTATATTTCAATATTAAGTATGGGATTGCATTCCAAAACCATTCACATCAATTATGTATACATTATACTACAGTTTAAATTTTATTGCCCAAACATATTTAAAAAACACAGACTCATAAGATATTTTAAAATAATGAAGTAATATTTTGACTCCTTCTCTTAAGAATGTTCCACATCTGCAGACAATGAGCTCTCTGCAGAGGACAGGAATTTCTGAACGTGTATTAATACTTTTTCCTTAACAAACAACACAAAACTTTGAAGGCCAGAATTAGAATAGAAAGCCAACTGATTCTGACCATTTGTAATAGCAAGAGTTGTAAACAGAAGTTTACAAAAAACAAGAAAGTAACAAACAGAACAAAACAAACAGAAGTAACTATCATCTGTGTATAGTGATTGCACAGCATTCCAATTTTTTTACTACTCACTGCCCTTAACTACTGTGTACATGCATTAATTTTACTTCTTTTACAAAGAAACTCTTGATACACTGAAGAGCTAGAAGAATAATTCAGTAATAAAAGTCTCTTAAATAAGCCATAGTATTTCAACATGGCAGTGTCCTTCTGGAATTAATAGGCATCTGCCAATATTTGAAATCTAAAAAGTAATATATTTAGTCTCCTTACTGCACCTGCTTAGAGAGAAACTTTTGTCTGAGGTCTCGTTTTTCTTAAAAAGATTTTATGAAAGAAAAGAGTGGTACACAGTAGTTTCTGCTCTTCCTAGGAAAGCTACTACCCATCAGGAAGTTTTTCTGCTGACTCTAATATTACAGTACAAAACAGAATACACAGTAAAGGAACATATTAGGTATTTGGGAGATGTAAAAGTACTAATTGTCTAGTAATCACCATAATGACATAATCACTCATAATAACCTATGAGATCTACCATAAGTATAGAAAACTCTTTATAAAGATCTGCATGTATAAACCTGTAAGATGCACTCAGAGTCCTAAAAGTCTGATTTTATTTCATAACTGAAGAGGTTATAAATTTATAAGATAGAGAAATTCCACTTCCAGGTGAAGAAACCAGGAAGAAATTTTGAACAATATGCAATAGTTCAACATCATGAAAAACCATTTCATGATGTACCAAGAAAAACTATTTCATATCTACAATCTCTGAAATATACTATATTAATTTCAAATTTACATACTGATTTGTGAAAAAAGTAAAATGCCAGATCCATTAAGAGTATTTACGTAACAACAACAAGGGAAAACACGAGGCAGTAACAACACAAATCCCTTCCTTTCACCATCCAAGATCTAAAGAAATGCAAGAGACTTTTCTGTTCTTTAGTATAATCAGTTTAGGATTCTCAAGATTGTATTTCATGTACCCTACCTTCCTCTTTATTCTCATATTCTTCTCCAGGGAGAAATAAGATGACAGTGTATATAGAGGTAGAGAGATATTTCATGCCCTTCAATTAAGACAGCTCTGCTCTTCAAGTGAGCAAACTAATTCAGAAAAGTAATCACTATTTGTCTTTTAATATTGTTATCCTCCACTACAGGAAACAATATACTGAAATGCTGATACCCTGATTTCTTATGTCTTTTAAGCAATTAAATCCCTAAGCACATTCAAACAATTTCCCTCAAGTACACTGAAAAGATATCAAATGTTAAATTACGGCCTTTCATCTTGCAAAAACATTTCAAAACCTTAGACTTAGGTTGCATTTGCCCATATCTAAAGAACCATTTAAAAAAAAATGCAATCTCTAAGTCTTTTCACAATTCCCATTTGGTTGGCCTCACTAAATGAAAAAAAATCGAAACAAAAAACATCACTGCAGAAACTCAACCCAGTATGCTTCTCTGCAGAATTGCAGGCAACTGAAAAGTATTCCTGTGCACCACTGATAGCATTAAATAAATTCTCTCTCTTACATGGTAAGGATAAAACCAAAAGCCTTAATCATTTAAAGCTACTGTTTACTGTTCCTGATAGAACAACTTTTTTACTTTAGATCAGTGAAAATATAATGACCACACCTGTTTCCATGTACCCAAATATGAGCCTCAATTTTGATAAAATATATTTTCAATAGTGACAAATATTTCAATAGTGACAAACAATGACAAGCTGATTTTCAGTTTCAAGTAGTAATTCAGGAATAAACCCAAATACTGAATTCAGTGCTAAGTCGCATATTCCAACAGGATAGTGTAGTTACTAAATTAGTAAGAGCAGAAACAGTATTGCACACTGTCCTGGAAAGAAACTAGAAGTGATGAATAACTTTTCTCCCCAAGGGGACATTTCCAATTGATTCCCACAGCAACAAACTTTATGTACCCTCTTTTTCAGCTTACACATAGCCTTCTCAAAAGCCTATGAAACAACACAGACTCCAGTGTCACCGAGCTTTATGCCACTTTCTTACCACAAACAGCTATAGTATTACTCAGAGTACCTGGGAGAGATAAGGATATGGACAACAGTCAGCTGGCTCAAAATTAAACTAAACGAGATAAAGGTGAATATGGTGAGAAGTAGGAAATTGTCAGTGGAGAAAATGCAGAACATGTTTTTTCTTCATAAAATGACTTACAAGTGAGCAAACAGGCTTTTTACACATTTTAGAGACTTGAAATCGATGCTGAGCATAGCTGCTGTTAAGCTTCAATTACATTGTCGTTATAGATATTACTCTGAGGCATCAGATATTAAAAAACTTCTCTCTCTTCAAATTAAATGTGTGTAGAGATTACCAAACATAAATCCATCTATACTTGGGACTGAATTCATAAGTGGTCAAT
>JAWWES010022780.1:20102-30220 GCA_035583135.1 Lophotriccus pileatus | reverse complement strand
TTCTCTCCCTTCTGTCTCCCTCAGCTGACTGGACAAGAGCACTGATATTCTGGGTTTTAAAATTTGGTGGAATAAATAAAGACTAATAACTGGACTAACAGTTCAGGAGCTCATCAATGTAAAAGCAAGGAAAGGAAGGCTGGGTAAACTGATTTATTGCAAGTTTACTATGTATGTATTATTACTATGGATATTGGTATAAATATTGTTATAAAACTCAATTCTGTAAAATACATTTTGTTTTGTTCAAGGGCAAATGAATGCAAGCAGAGAGAAATACAGAAAAGGCCTAATTGATACCTGGGAAATGTAGGTTTTACCTTAAGAGAAAAATCAAGTACCTTATTTTGTTTGGCTTATGATAATTAAAACGGAGGGATCTTACTACATTTATAAACACAACTATGAGTAAGAAAATTAACACTAAAGAAGAAAAAGCCCTACAAAAATTAAGGAACCATAGACTGGTATAAAGGGACTATCAGTAAATTTAGCCTGGAAATTAGAAATAAGACCATTGAAGTCCTCAGGTTATTCAATAGCTTCTGCAGAGGAACAGCAAGGACAAAACACTAATTACTTCTAACATGAAGCACACATTGCTTATGAACCAAAGAAAAGGTTGTTTTACCCTGGAGGTCTGTTTCAGTTCCTGGTTCTTTTCTTACTATGACCCTGCTTAGGAAACATGGGACTTAGAGACCAGAGTCAGTGGGGAGTTGCTGCATGTCCTTTAATGCCACAACCAGCAGAGCAATCACTCTCACTGCATGGGGCACAGAAAAGCCTAAATGATCTAGTTTTCTGACCCTCTGAAATGATCAATACAAATAAATGTCTTAACCCAATTATCTGAAAGCAAGTCATGAAACATTAATTATTAGAATTTTAATCACTATGGAAATTAATTTCACATCTCAGTGATATTTGTAGACCTCCATACTGATCATGTAACGTTAAAAAAGATTGACTAATGTTTTGGTTACCTTAAAACATTCCTGGTTTTCTCCAATAATTAAAACAATGCTTGCATGATACTTTTTGTGATGATAGGCCAAGATAACATACATAAAAAGTACATTAAGGACATAAAGCTTAAAGAATTGCAACTCTCATTAAAGTTGTCATATGACTAGACCAGGTCTAAATGACAAAAGTTTCCAAAATTACTTCTCCAACTGTGAAATACCATCACTATTAGTGTTAGAAAATGCTTCTTATAGTGAGGACTGAAGAGGACTTGATCTTCCAACTCTTCAAAACATAACTTTGCTTTTTCTTGGAAATTACAACTTTCAATTATTGAACTGCACAAAACCAAATGCCTTTTATCTGAGAACTTTCAGTTTGGGTTTTTTTTTAAAAAAAGCAATTAAAAGGAAGACAAGAAATAAGGTGAATAAAATAGGAAAATAATGAGAACAGAAATAAATAAATAAATAAATAAATAAGCAGTCTGTTTATGGACCAGAGACAGAGGTTTTCTTATACCTCTGCAAGGTCCGAAAAGAGTGCTTGGCTTGTGCTACGTCTCAAAGTATCCCAGTAGCTTCTGGGGACAAGGTCCTCTCCTTCTGTTTTAAGAACCTGCAGTTTCAAGAAGCACAATTGTTTGAAAAACAAAGAACAATAGAAAAACCACTTATAAACTTTAAAATATTTTCCAACTGATCTTCAAAAGCATGGCTTGATTTTCTTGCTTCTAAACAGAAAATTCAACCCAGTTACATAACACTTTGTAAATGAAAGGAACACTGGCCTATTACAGCCACTTGCTTAATACTATTGGTGCCAAAAGTATCACCAGGTTCCACTTTCTCAAACAAAATAAATTAGAGAAAACATAAAGTGAAAATATGTATTAACATATTTATTAAAAATACATTTATTAAAAGTGAAAATGCCCATTTAAACTCAGCATTTTGCCGTTTTTTCTAATAATTATGTTTTTGCCAAAAATTAATAATTTATATACTTAAGAAATGTGTTTTATCATTGATCAAAATATAAGTATCACCATACAACTAGTTATATAAAAATAATTTCATTCAATAATCAGGATGACATCCTTGCACTAATAAAGAAGGGCAGTAAATTCAACTGATTAGCCTCATAAGTTCAACTTAACAGTAACATACTTATCACGAAAACACTGTGCATATCTGATGATCAAACTTACCTTGTCTTGTGAACGAATAGCAGCTCATTCTTTCATGCATACAATTTTGTAATTATCTAAAGTATTCACTGAATTTGTTCTCTTACTGGAGATTTACTTTAGTCAATGGAATTAGTACTCCTGGGTGTGCACATGTTATTTTCATTACATGCATCTCATCATAATTATCATGTTCTGGTTGGCATTTGGCCAGTGAAAGCACTCATGCAACACATGCTGAAGCGGCCTTAGACACAAACGCAGTATGCACCAGAACATGGCTGGAAAGAATTTGCAAACGAAAATACTAAAATATTTAACCCATTTAAAACACCATTCAATGCTTCCTATGGTCTACAGACCTCAACACTTTTCAAAAAATTAGAATTAATTCGTAAGACAAAGTGAGGAGAAGGGCCCAACACAGCATGCTGGACTATTCCAGAATTTTAGTGTTGCATTTCCTTGGTCCTGAGCATCTTCAAATCCTTTGAACATCAAGGGAAACTGAAAAGGCTGCTACACTTTTTATTTCAGTAGGAGAAATAGAACTCCCAAAAATAGCAGTTTTGGGTGTGGGGGATTTATTGGATACTGTGAATTCCTATACACCTGAGCACCATCTTGATATGGAATTTGGACATGGCTAGAGTCTAGGAGAAGGTTTTTTCACTGAAGCTGAAAATTATTATATGAGTAGAATGCCTAACTAGTTTGGTTTCAGTTTGAAATAGGCAGCAGCACAAGAATATGTTAACCACTGTACAGAATGTTTCACTGCAGTAAAGCCTGATCTGAAATTCATTGAATCATAATACTTATATATTCTACTACATTTTTCTCACAACATTCTGTCAATTGCATCTTTTAATTCAACAGGTTTAATTCCTGCATATTGCCTAAATTGTACGTGCCAACTTCACAGGAAATGAATCTGCATGTTCCTGTGACTGATTGTATAAAGAAACAAATTTTAAAAGTGGAATTTCACTAGTCATCTGACAGATTGCATACCCTCACTTTGAATATCACAATAATCATACCAAAACAAGATCAATTCTTCTATTTTAAACATCAAATCGATCTGGTTTGGTTTTTTTTTTTAAACAGTTTTAATTCTGCCTTGTTCCAAAAATTTATCAGGTCAAGATGAAGACATTAAAACCCTAGATCTCTCTCTTGCTGATTCTCTCTCCCACCTGTCAGAAATGACTGAAAAGAAGTTTACTGTCAGCTACATAGTACAGAGATTATTTTCTGTATAATCCATGTATTTGTTCTGCAAGTGAAGCACAAAACCAGGAAAGCTCTCTTCAGGTTCCCTTTTTGGGGAAAACAAAGAGGTGAAGGATTCATTTGACTAATTATTACTTCACATTATACACAAGGAAACAAGAGCTGGATCAAATGACTCATGCAGGATGACTTAATTTACATACATTAATTAAAAACAAGTCTATAATTTATTAAAATGTATTTTGAACTTTCCCTTAAAAATATTGTTTCCTTCATATATAAATCAAGAGAATAGCCTTTCCTCTTGGTAGGCTTGCCTGTTCAGAATGTGTGCAATGAGCACGCACAATCTTTTACACAAGTAAAGATCCCTCACATTTTTACAGATTAGCAGAAGTAATTTACTTCATGACAAAGATAAATACAGTAAATTTTCTTATAGCATATTATTTTATCTCACTGGTGAAGACTGCATCAATTGAAAATAATTAGAGTACATACACTGTTAGTAGAAGTTTGATATCCATAAAGTTGAAGACGCTGACATACAGCAAAAATGGGCCAAGCCAAGTATCACATGTCAGAATGAAGACAAAAGAAGGGAGAAAAAAAAAAAGACAACAGAATAGGTTAAGACAAGCAAATCTTTACTTTCGATATTACTAGAATATGTTTTTGGTTTTTTGTTTTCAAAATGACAGTTAAGAAAAAATGGTTTATTTTCAATCTCATTCTAAAAATTTTCAAAAGAGAAGTACAGATTTGTAGAAATTACTCTCAGGAGAAACGCGAAATTTTGCAATCTTTGCTTTCCAAAAGCTCTTCCTTTGTGTGTAAATTTCCTTTGTTCAAAATAAACAGCATGTGAGAGATTCAACAACTGACCCAGCATTTTGAAAGCTAAGCAGGATAGGTCTCTCTGGGTGGGAAGGTTTAAAAAGTATTAATTCTTGAAATTCAAAATTCTTATGGTTTCAGGGACAAAGAACTGAGATCAAACATCTATGGTTGCAAAAAGATAACGGACACAGTGAGAAGCTCTGTGCATGTGTCAAAATGTTTCTTATAGTATACAATTTTTTCCATAAACATACAAATTGCAAATGAACATGGTTTGTTCTGCTGTGGGCTTGACAGACATTTGCGCCCAATTTTTACTTTTCCAGCAGTAAAGTAAGTACCTGCTATTGCTGCCATCCTTTAGACAACCCACCATAGACTCATTTATTTCTGCCTTACCTTTCTTATGTCCATAAGAAATGCAAATTTGACATCATGTGAGTATGCGATATTCCATAAAAATCTATTCAGATTAATATATACAACCAAAAATGTTTTGCATTGGTCATAAGCCTCATTTAGTAAAGACTTAAATTTGAAAATAAAATCTAAGTTCACTTGTAATATTCCATAATCTATTTTAAAACTACTTGATTGATAACAAGTATCAGGATCAGTATGTTTACGTGATCAGCTTTAGTTAGCGATGAAAGCAAGAGTCTTGGTCTTGCCACCGAGCTCTCCCAGGGTCATTACTATTCACTTTTCCCTAGATTTAAAGACTGCAAATGGAATCAATAGTACTGTTTTAACATGTCATAAACATATTTAAACACTATTTTTTCCTTTATATAAACCATTTACTTTTTTTTTCAGCAACTGCAGTTTAGGATAAACTCTTTTTTTTCTATATATAAGGTTAGGCATATTCCTTTAACAATATGAATTTAGTGTTTAAAAAAACCTAATGATTAGTGAAATATATACACACAAAATTTTGTCCTACATAGAAGAAAGCAAACCAACTCCCAGATGCAACTGTTCCGCTTTTACTTACTAGCATTGCACGCTTTTCTTCATCTCCTCGTTTTTCTCTCTTCTCATTTTTTTTCCTGAAGATCTCTTGGAGCTAAAAACCAAACCATTTTATTCATATTTAGTGTTCAGGCTATTCTGCATGCATAACAACCTTTCATCATGAGGTAACTACAAAAAGGATTAAAATGTAGCTCTTTACTAAAATATCATGTTTCAATGATGCTTTGTTGTTCATAGTCATGCCTTTATATTATTTCTGTGACTTAAACCATCCCACAGAAAGGAAAAAGGAAACATATTCTGCCACAAAGTAAGGTTAACAATTCTACTTGGGAGCACAATATTAAGAACATCCTATTTAGCCAATCTGACCTATATAAAAAGGGGGAGTTCCAGCTTTTTCACCACCTCAAGGCACATTCTTTCTTGTTGGGTACTAATTAGTATCTGGTTTACGCAGTCAGCTGGATCAATCTTTTTTTCATACCGTTAGTTTCCAACCTGATCATTCCTTAACTCCTGCTGGCACAAGGGAGGGGTAGAAACACCTGGTAGGGGTGAAACATTCCCCTTCAGCAGCAACAGACTACTACTCAAGAGTAATTTATCAAGTACCCTTTTTTTTTCAAGTCTGTTCAAGGAATACTTTCAGGTCTTATAAAATACTCCTTTCACAAGTATCTCAACATTAAGAGCTTTAAACACAACTTCTGAGAAAACCTCAAGTACAAGATTTCAAACATAGATTCGTGAGGATATTTATTTTTGTAAAGTCTTCACAGTATGAATTGGTTCGTACTTATCTTTCTTTGTAAGTATCTGTTTTATTTAGATTTTTTTATTTATTGTAATACCTATTAATATTCCCAAACCATTAGAAAAAAGTGTCAGTGTTTATTCTTCGTAGCATGAGTGCAGTATTAACTATGATATTATCTAGATCTCTACCAGTAAACTTCAGTTTTTAAAAAACTGCATGTGAAAATATTGTACTGTCACTTGTAGCATTTGTTATCGTCCAAGTGAGCTGGAAAAAGAATAAATACTGCAGCTGACAAACTGACAGCTGACAAATCTGGAGTATGGTATTTTCAGAACCAAACACCATGGCATACAGACACAATTGTGGCAGTCCTTTCAAAGACCCGATTTTACCTACCAAGAGTCTGATAAAACCTGATACTGTAATGGCATCCACACAGCTCCCCAGGGATTGGAATGTGAAACACAAAGTGTGTGTGATAAATTTTGCAAGGAAATGTTCCAAACTAAATTTCAGGATATCACTATTTCAGAGAAGGCAGATGACTAAGACAAGGGGATCAGCTTTACTGCAGGGGCATGACAATATTGAAACAAAAGAAATACAGTGTTTAGCGATTAAGTAGCAAAACACATTTATAAAAAACATTTTATGAATTACCAAAATTGACTACAGTGTTCTGGAATTTCCTATAAGACAAATACAGACGAGAATATTTTGTGTGTCACTATGCCTATTTCTGACTATGGATCAACTTAGAGACCTTGATATATTATTTTTAATTTTTTGCAAAGCTACAGGCCCAAATTACTGTAATTTATGCTGACAAGAGTCATGATAGGACATCCAGCTGCATGGTCTAGAGTATTACACAGTTTGCAATCCAGAACAATGGAAAGAAAAGAGTTAAATGAAGAGAGAGAAGTAGAAAGAAAGTCCCTTGTGAAAAGTGAAGAGACAAGCCATCAAGCAGGAGGGAAGAGTGGCAGTAATTGAAAAATCAAAAAAGACTGGTAAAAAGCAATTCATCCTTGGATTTCCCCTGCCACTGAGGCAAAGGGAGTAGGATTCTGTTGCATACATCATTAAAGCACTTGCTAAACTTCTGGAAATGGATCTTTTGTTCAGAAAGGGTGCTATAGGATACCAGTGAGTAAAAAAGTGAATTCAAAAAGGGTCTAGGAGTACTTTCATAGGAACACTGTTTGAAACAGGATAATGGGATTGACTGCTGAAGCCAGCAAAAACAGGATCTCCTCTAACAAGGCAACACAATCCATCTGTTCCCTGACCTCATCCCTATTACATAAGCAAAAAGGGAACCACGAACACCATGGACTTAGTTTACAAAAACACTAAAGCTGTTATCAGAAAAATTAAGTATTTTTTAACTCTTTGCTACACGTACTATTCTCCTCAAGAATCACCCAACAAAACAAAACAAAGCTCTTCAAAATCTCTTTTTTTGCAAAACTGAATAGTATTAACTGGACTTCCAATTTTGTGTTGATAGTTGCCTGTAATCTATGGATAAATACTTTGCAAATGCTGGACAGAGTTCAAATGGTGTCTTTTGAACAGCCTCCTGCTTCCAGGCACACAGGGTATGATGTATCATATTCAAGCAAGATGAGTACAGATGCCAAATGTATGTTTTAGGGTCAGCTCTATCACAGTTGCAACATCACTGAATCAACTGCTATTTTCAATTTTACTTTTATTTACACAAACATTATCTACCTACCTACTTCAGTCTTATTCACTTCAGATCTAACACTCTGACTTACAGGTTTTGAACTAATTTTTAAGTGTCACTGATACTCTAATGAAGCAGAGTTATGCTCAGGTTTAATCTATATGAATTTGTTAAATACAGTCATAGGTGGAGGACAGTATATCTAATGTTTGAAAATTCTCCTTTCTTTCTTTAATGCACCAAGTCTTCTAACAGAAAACATCTAAGGAAAATTTTTTGCCAGGGACCATGACAGACAATAAGTATATAGCAGGATGTGAAGGGAACTATAAAAGCATAGTTAGAAAGAAAGATGCAATATCCATAGTTAAATGTTGTCCTTGCTTCCCACTTCATATGCTTATCTTATTTTTAGCATCAGTTTCTGAAAGTCGAAGCCTCCTGCTTCAATTTTCTCACATTTGACTGTTGTGATGGAAGTCCCTTTTTTAACACAAAAAAAAAAAGTTTTCAGTATTCCATCACATTCTGTACATTGAATCATTAGGTGTTTTCTTTTTTTTTCTTCTTTGTCTATTTTTCCTATTGCTAATTAATCCAATGCTTGCTATTTTGTTCCTCCAACTGGAGGAGACGTTTATTAGGAATTAGCACATACAAGGATGCATACATTTAATATTAGAAGACAAAAAAGTTATCAGCATGCCACAATTTGCAAGTGGTGTCACCTTCCAAAATAAATGACACCTATTCTGCTTAAGCTATTTCACCAGACCTCAGATGTAACTTCCTTGAAGAGGAGAACTGACAGAAGTTACAAGCTCAACTACACAAAACTCTGTGAAGATAAAATTTATGCCTTCTGCAGATATCTTTTTTTATGAGCATCTGATTCAATTCTTATATACATTTTATTAATCATCTGTACTTGTTCAGTAGAAAAAAAAGGCTTTGTGAAGTTTACACCACTAACCACAAAATTTTAGATGTTAATGTCTGGAGAAACTGAACTAGATATGTGTACAGTATGTTTTATTTAATTACAAATCTTGTCCAAAGCAGGTGATAGTGTCCCATTATGTCAGTCAGTATTTTCAGGTTACTTGCAATTATCAGCAGAATGAATGCCAAAGGGAAGTGGTCTCCCAGGAAAAGATTCTTTTGCAAGTCTCTTATGATTACAGCAGTTAAGTAACTCTGCTGACAATTGATACAGCTGTATTACTTTAATAGCCTAACTATATGTGAACGTAGTAGCAACTAAAAAGATACAGAATAAAAACTGGAATTAAGCTTCAAAAATCATTATATACAACACATCCATGCACTGTAAGAAGGAGCTACTATTTTCAATTTACGTTATAATAACCATGTATATTAAATAAGGCAAATGAACAACTGCACTCAGTGAAGAATAGCTTGTATGCTCATAACTACTGACATCATCACATTAGTTTCAAGATTACTTCAAAACCTGGAAATATACGTACCACTAAGAATTCCTTTTTGTCCACCATCTCATTGCCATCCGTATCAAACATGTTGAAAGCAATTCTAAAACCTGCATGTGGCTCTGCCAAAAAAAAAAATCCCATTAAATTATTTATTTGCTTGGAAAGAAAGCAAATATAAAACCCTAAGAAATTATTCAATGTCCGTTTATAAAAGCCACACCCTCAACTAATTTACATCAGTACATTTGTGTACACAGTAAATGCAGATTGTATCATCTGTAAAACAGCATTACCCATGCTATGCCAACAGAAGGCATGCTCACAAAAGTAGAAATAGAACATGAAATAACCAAGAATAATATCTCACAGTAATGGCTGGTTAGGTAGTTAAGAGTGTCCATAGGCAGAATCCATTTTATGTTACAAAACTAGATTTGTAGAAAATACATTTTCTATGAAAACAGTGTTCTAAAAGACACTTTTAAAGATTTTGCAAAAAAGTTACAGAATGGAACAACTTTTGATCAAAATAAATGCTATGCAGAAAGACATCCAGCATTTTCTTGTTTACATGCTTAGAGCCATTGAAGTTTGAGACCAGGTTAGAATTTTAATTTATTTCTAAAACATGGGGACTTGGAAGGTAACTGGAAGTGAAGCCTTTAGGCAACATTTTGGTTATACTCAGAGATTTGAAATATGGATGAATTATGGCCAAAAGTTAACGCAGGTAACAAAGAAGTAACAGAAGAATATCCACTGAGTTGGAGATAATAAGAGTTCAGGGTCAAGTTCCTGCTCTGATTCATAACAGGGAATCCAGATCATGTCTGATAAAAACTCACTAATGAATCCAATAGAAATGGTTTAATTACATACAAATGAAAGACAAATAAAACTCTTAGCTCCTTCCCAAAAAACACACCTCAAAATACCAAAACAAAGTCTCTATCAGGCTCAGTTCAGTCTAACTCTATTCTAAGTCGGTTTTAT
>JAWWES010022780.1:0-18178 GCA_035583135.1 Lophotriccus pileatus | reverse complement strand
GTCTCCTTGATTTCAGTCCAAGTCAGGTGCAAAAGTTTTTCTAAAAACAGTCAAATCTTTGGATGTTTAAATATCTTTTAAAATCTGACTTAACTGAGTATGTGACAAACTATGCAAATAGTCATCTGATTTTTTTTATACTGGAAAACCTCTACAATTAAAACTCAAAACATTGTATCATTCATGTGGTTTGTTTTTACTTCCATTATACTTCATTTCCCATCTTTTGATCCAAGAGCAAATTTAAGTCTTCACAACCAAGATTTTATTACTACTAGTAGATCGAGTTAGGAAAGTTACTATGTATTTTTAATACCACCTACTCTTTTCCTCAATTTACACATAGCTCCACACTGAAGATTAGCAAAGATTAAATAAAGGTACTTAAGTAGCCCATGCTCTTATGTTTTATCTTACTGATTTTATACAACAGTTTGAAGAAATTAGTTTTCAAAGACCTGCTATCAAGAAACCAGATACCTCAAAGGTTCTCATTCAGTGATGTAAAATGTTCTTTAATGACCAGTCAATAAATGTAAATATGTATTTTTGGCTTTTTGATGACACCTTCTTTGTTGTAAAACAGAGGAAGAAAGTGCAATTGTCAAGTAGCCATCACAGTATGAAGAAAGCAATATAAAAGGCCTTGAAAGCATTCTCTCCTTTTGTTTGTACTGGTGTATTGTAGCTGCAGAGAGAAAGTTCTGGTTCACTGCCCTGAGTGTTATGAGAGAGAGGCTCTGAAATGACTACTGAAGGGAAGAAAAGCTTATGCTAAGATCAGAAAGAAGAGAAGGAGGGCACTGAAAGGTAAAATGTAATAAAACTTAAGGACAGTGGGCATAAATCTGTGTGGCTCATCTGAATTAAATAAATCCATGGAAAGATAAATGGACATAGACTTTTGCTACTTGCTTCATATGTGCACATTTTAAATAAAAAGAGTAAAATAATAAATAAAAAAAAAAACCTAAATTAGAATTAAGGTGAATTCTATTCCCATTCCTTTCACTGGCTTACTGAATGACATTGTCAGTCCTAAGACCCATCATATTTTCCTACATTATGTATAAAACTGGACAACAGAACTCACTTTCTCAGAAAGCATGCTGAAAAGATATCTAACTGCTAAAGTTTATTACTAATTTTGCCAGCTTATTACGACACTTTTGAGTCCTCCTAATTCCATCAACTTCTGGAGAACTTCTCTGGCAGATAACTGGAGTAAGATACTGTTGAATCAAGGCTGTGCATGATTCTGAGGCTAAATTTTTATGCAATTGATATTTCAAAAGTCAGCTGTTTGGACTATATAGAAAGCAGCCTAGAGCAAAGGAACACATGGAAATACAGTGCAAAGATGTGCCAATTTCTGCTTCTCTTGAGTTCTGGCTGCACACTGAGAAAAAAAAAGTGAGTGCCTTAATGCACTAGAGATTCAAGCCCAGGATCCTCCTCTGAGAGAAGGTTCATACTACTTAGTCTTTTAATAAATTTGAGCTGCATTTGATTGGAATTTTGTTGCTGGCGTGCTTATTTATTATTATCCATAAAGTGTCTTTATTTTATAGCAAGTACTTGCGGCTGCTTTGAAAAATGTTTCAAACACTCGACCAGACTTTTCCCACTCAAATATTAGCAAAGAAATACGTGGACTATTTATCATAAATAGCTTTTAAATGTCTGTACAAGCCATTGTTGTTTTTTACACCCTTTATTTTTGGTTTTAAAATTTTGACAGAGCTTATTAAGAAAGAAAAAAAAAAAGAGGAGACCAGGAATGACTCTTGACTCTTCCTTTACAATAGGGTGAGTTTTAAAAGCTATCAAAGCCCTCATCTGCAGAACTTAAAGGGATATATAGCATTTCTGAAACTATCACTTCATGTTGTGTACAAAATGCTTATTCAGTGATATATGATACCATTACTGTCTTTAGAAATAAATCATATTATCAAACTTATTAAAAAAAAGAGATACTGTGTCTTTATTAAAATACTTTGTCTATAGATCATTTATTGCAACTAACTGAACCTGAAACATTCAACATCAGTTTAACAAACTCTAAGACACCAATTCACCTGAAGAGGCTAGCTGTAAGACGGCATCATTAAAACACTGCAGAGACTAAAGGGAACTTTTCCCTGCTGTAAAATGGAGAAAGCAGTGACAAACTTCTTATCTTTTTGAAAATGTGCCTCACATGAAAGCACAACTTCGCTTTAACCACAACAAATTAATACAGTGATAATTTGGTTCAGGAAAATAAGTTTTCATCAATCACCTTTCTCATTAAGATTACGGAAAAGTTTGGATGATCCTTTCCAAACTGGTGGCGTGTCCATAAGGATCTGGTTCAGTTCCTAAACAATAACATTTAAAAAATATAAAAGCATATAGTTCAATATTTAATGAAGTAGTTAACAGATTACAAGTAAATTCTAGGAAATCAATATAAAAGACAAGAAACTGCATTAAATTAATCTACCGGTTAATTTAACTGCAGTTGCCACAATCATTTTGGAAGTACTCAAGCACCATATAAATTTTGCACACACAATTATTGCAAGTATTACTCATCTGCATGAATGCAATGTACATTTATGGCTGAAATTACTCACCACTGATCATATTCAGTGAAGCCAAGGATAAGTTTCCCTGCGTTTCAGTAAAGTTTTCACACAAAATCCAAGCAACTGTTCTTTTAAAACACCCAATCTGAACTAAAACAACTTCACCCATGAATATGAATGAACTTTCACTAAAATACAGGGAAACGGAGTGCTTCTGCAATTATACAAATGTGAAAAAAAAAAAAGTAACAGGCACTTAAACACCACAAAAAGGGAGAGACTGGTATAAGTATTTCAGTCCGTTTTGGATATACCTGTTACAGCTAGACACCAAGAAATGCAGTCAGATATGGACTGAGGAAGGAACTGCCAAAGGCTTGAGAAAGTCAGAAAACACAACATAACAGGTACAACTACTAAAGCATCTTAGAGATTCTGGATTCCACTGACCCTGAAGTGACAATAAGAAAATTAAACTCTCCTGTGACTCTACGTTTACATCATGAATGAAAGTAACTATCGAACATGTAAGACACACAGGAATTAATGCCCACCTGCTTCGAAAGGGATCGCCACTTTTTAGCACCTGCAACAAAAGACAAAGTCATGAGCTCACAGAATTTAGTTTTGCCAATGTGATGTCATAAAAAGTAGGACTACATTATACTATGTTTTCAAGACAAAGAAGTAGTATTTTCCTTACTTCATGAGTATAACTTTCAACCTGATTCCAAAAAAAATCTCTTTATGTTATTTTAAAAAAAATTAGCTTAATACATGCCTGAAGTCCTAACTTTAAAGAAACAACTCAGATGTATAGTTTTTAATCCAACTCTGCTTCAGTGAGAGAAAAAACTTCCAACCTCTGAAATACATCCTTAAAACATTTAACAAGAAATGGTTTCCTGTTTTCAGGTTTCAATATTCTGAAAAGATTATTTAGTAGCAGTAGTATTACAATGCAGATTGTAGGGGAGACCTGGATTCTGGCCCTTGCTTCAGGGACTACTGATACAATTTTAAAGCAAACACTGAAAAAAAAAAAAAAAGTCCTTAATATTACACCAGGTGCTAAGACCCTCTTCAGCCTTTCCTAGTAACTCAGATTCATGCTTCCTTTTACAGCCTCAGTCAGGCTCAATTCTCTAGAGGTTCTAACAGAAGAGCTGAAGAGGGCTTCTAATTCAGAACTGCTCACTAGCACTGAAAACTGGTAAGACTGACTAGATCCTTTCTTCCTAACACCTTAACTTCATGCACAGAGAAAGATACTCATATTCAACAAGAGTTGTCCATAACCATTCAAGAATTCATAACTTGAGGTTTATCCCAACCCTCTCAAGACAAATATTTGCACAGATGCAATAAATATTAAGACAAGGCTCTGTGAATATCAGAATTCACAACGGTACAAAAAGTAGCACTGTATGTGGTCAAATCCATAAATTTTTGGTCGGTAGAGGCCCCTTTTTATAGAGCAAAACATGCTGTGGTATTAGAAATCCCTTTCCCATGCTCCATTAAATAATTCACACAATACAGAAGATACTTACTAGTCATAGCAGTTCATAGCTAAAAACTGACTGAAATTTTGATTTTACATCTTGGTAAAGGTTTGCACCAAGACTGTACACAAATCCCACTCTAACTATGGGGGACTTATATCAAACAACATCATAACATGAGCTAACAGATTTTCATATACTTTTCACCTTATTTTTTAAAATTCAATTAAAGTCTTGTCACAGAAAACGAAATAAACTCCCCCAAAACAACCTCATTTGCCATACAAATCCATATATGTTTCTGCCTACCATAAAAAACTTGGAGAATATATATATATATAATTTTCCAATCAAATAATTTTCCAGTCTCATACATTACACATGTATTTTCCTTCTAGACAAGTCAGTGCAGATCTATGTATATACTCATACCTCTTACAGCTAAGCCTAAAATTACTACAGTTAGCACTACAGGGAACAAAATATATTTCCTCTTCTCATAACTGGCTGATACAAATGTATCAAGCTTAACTCTTAAAAATATTATATTTTCCCAAATGAAAGCCTGCACCATAACATAACAGCAGTAAGTTAACGATAGCATTCATTTTCTATTTTCTATAATAACTGCCTGGAGTAAAAAGTTACACTTTATAAGAGAAAATATACTCTTATAATATTAGTTAGTGTTTAATCAGAAAAGGAAGTGAACGCCCTCTTGACTTTTGTAGGGTTTACATGATTTCCAAAGTAAATCAATCACAATAGACGCATTCACTCCATCACAAATCTCATTCAGGTCTAGTATTATTAGCTTTTCTATAAAGCAGACATAAAGAGCTACTATTATTATGCTTCAAAGGGCATTTTTTTTTTTTTTGACAAAACTCAAGACCTTCCTAGTCTTCATCCATGAAACCTCCCAGGTGTATGTTCTTTTTTTCTTATGCAAAATATAGATGCTCTAGTATGTCAGCCTGAATGGACACAATTATTTACAACTTGCAACTTATTTATATAATGAGCCCAAAAATACAAAATAAGATGTTTGGAAGGTATTACTTTATTCTGAAAAAGACCTTCCATAAATGCACTGCCTTCAATAGAGCAAGACAGAAAATTAAGACTTGCTCAAGCAGACAAAGCAGTATTTTGACAGTGCTGCAGTACCAGGTTTAAAATTATCGTAGTCAGATATGAGAAGATGGAAGTGATAATCTGTGGGTCATCTGTTTCACTTATTCCTATTTATCAGCCTTCTGTCCAAATGTCCCAGACAATATGACTTCCACTACAATGAAGTCATCCATTTCTACTTAGTTACAATCCCTTAAAATAATTGTCAGCCATGTAGTTTCTGATATTAGTCTAAAAATCTAAAAGACATCCAGGTTAGTTTTGCTTTTGATCTCAGAGGTGAACTGGATGCACAGGAAGGATTTTGATACAAAGAAAGTTTGCTACACTGAACTCGGAAGGGTGCCTGACTGTTCAGCTCGCAGATCTTTTCTCCTTTGCAATGAGATAAACAGAATGTCCTTGTGAGTTAAATGCTTTCTGGTTTGGTTTTGTTTTTAAAATCTGAATACTTGCTTTGAGAGAGGAGGAAGCAGAAATTTCATTAGCATAGGAAATTTTAACAGCAAACCATACATATAGTGTGATCAAGCCAGTCAAACTGTCATAAAATGGACTTAAACCAATGATGAACTGATGCCAGTACATGTAGCACAAATAGTTCATGACCATAGACAGTGAAACCCAATTCCACAGTAAGAAAAAAAAGGAAGACTTGAAGGTCTGGGCAGAGGAAGTAGATATAAATCATTGATGTGTATTTGCAATCTGCTTTCTCTCTTTTAACTGCAAAGCAAAAAAAAAAAAAAAATTTTAAAAAAATTTTTGCTTTCTGGTGAGAGTTTAAAAGTTTTGCAAGTTTTCCATCTAAGCTCTATCTTCTGTCTTCACTGTTATAATGAGATTATATCTTTATTCAAAAGTTACAGAAGTTTTGATGTGCCATGGCTAAATTCTTTCCTCATTTTATTACTGTTAGGAGAACAAAGGGAAAAAATCCAACATCTGCACAGAGCTTTAAGCTCTCCCCTGACTGTTTTTGACTGTTCTCTATACTAGCTCTGTGGTGTAAACTTTATGAAGAAAGACCTAAGGTGAGTGATCACACATGTCACACCTGAGCAAAGATATTCACATCTCCCAGAAGTTGTGTGCTGCTACCAATGCACTGCAAGCCTGAGGGGCAGGAAATCAAACTAGAGCAGAAAGGGATCACCTTACTAATCAGTCACTCTTTGATACTTAGAGATTTTACAATAAATGAACTAAAGTCGATAGTTGATTTTTCATTCATTTCATTAACACATAGTACTAACTCTGTTAAAAGTGTAGAAAGTGGATCTCCTGGGGGACTGAATCTCTTAGTCAAAGCATGTTGTTTAGAATGCTGTGATATCGTTAGAGAACCTCTGTGGGGCAAAACACCCCAACAGGATAGCAGATGACAATTTAAGATGGCAACATTAGCTAAAAAATGTTGTCCTAAGTTATTTAGAGAACTCGTATGTTGCCTGTTTATAGAATAACTATAAAGAGGAAGAAGCAAGAGCTTACAGCAATACTGGCCTGCTCTGAAAGAAACCGTGTCCATGGAAATGACAAATTAACTTGCCATCTTTCGTGACTGTTGAGCTGTTTGTGACCTTCAGGAAAAGAAAGTTAAACTAATAGCATACAGGTGTTTGCCACCTAGTAGCAATCAGGACACTGATTATATGCACTTGGATACCATTAAAAATAAAATTGTGGAAGACACAGTATCTTTTTACTTCAATCAGAAACAGAAGTAGCAATCAAAAGCAAATGGAAAAATAACATACACTGCTGACATTTTCCCTAGCAATGTTATCATTATAAAACTCCTGCTTACATTTGGGTTCATCACTTGTAACAGCCTGAATGAAGTCATGTGGAGTCATATACAGCTGTCCTTCAAATTCTAAACTGGCAAACATACGAAACCGTTGCTCCCGAGGAGTTGCATAAAGGTGTAAATCTTCAAGGTCTGATCTGCTTTCTGTAACCTTCAAAGACAGAAGGAAACAATATTAATGTATGAAAAAAGTTTTGGTTTACAATTGGCATTGCCATTCATCATAAAGGAACTGCAGGTGCATAGAGTGCAGTTGTTGGTACTCCACTGTAAATTCTTCTATGAATACTGCTATTTCAAGTATTCAATGAAATTAAAGCTACCATACTTGGGGGAACAGAAAAAGAGAAGATCACAATTATACCTTCAGAGTTAAAAGTATAATATAGCATTATGTTCACACGTCACAAGAGTTTGTATATGTCAGGAGTTTCTGGTGTATTTACCAGCCAGCTGATTTACATGTAAACTTGGTAGTACAAAATGTTCTAAATTATTGTATTTTTGTGTTACACTGCCAAACTTTTCAACTAAAAATATACTACTGCTATCTGAAAAGATTTTTTTAGCCCATAACAAGGCAAGCTGCTCCGTGGAATCAGTATCTTGAAGAAAATTTAAGTATTCAATGTTTTTTCAGGGATGAAAACACTAAACCCAAACTGTTTTCTAAAAGGAAGAGCAATGATATAGCTAACTTCTCCCAGTATGCTAAAATAGTAATGCAGCGTCTTATCAATTAAATATCCCAAGTTGCTTGTTATTCTTGTCATTTCACGCAGTATCCCTAAAATTCTTCAGCTATCAAATAAGGAAATGCAACAAGTAACACATGATTTAACTAATATTATGGTTTCTTTAACAACTAAGCAACAGATAAATAAACTTTGTTTTTCAGAGAGGCATCCAAACCCAAACAGAAGTTGGCAGATGTCTACAGTGGCTGTCCACTAAGAGATAACTGACCTCAAATACAAACAGAAATGGGTTTTCCAAAAACCTTCTAAGAAAAGATTTCAGATTTCAGCAATTAGAAGCAAAGGCACATTTATACTAGACAGTGTAAGATCTGGGCTCACTTTTCTTCAGCTTTCCAAACAAAGTGCTTAAAAAATAAAGCATTAGTAAGACAACTGCAGAGAAACAAAATTTTATGGCCTTCCGTTATAATTAGGATTAAATTAGACTTGTAAAATAGACACATCAAAATGAATGTTTCTAGAAGAGGTCAAACACTTTCTATTTGGAAAAAAATGTATTTTATATAGGAGAGTCTTACTACTTCAATACTTTATGTAGGACTCTTTCACCAGCCTTCTAGAAGGAAGAAAGACTACTGACTGTCTATTTCTCTTTCTGGACTGTCTCTAGTACTTTTAAAATAATTTCTTTGTGTGCATATGCGTAAAAATGTTTTGGTTCAATAGAAAAACCTGTCACAGAAAGTAACAGAAACACTTATACAATAATTTTCACAAGACTGTTCTACAGACAAATACTCTACACTTCTGCCTGAGAAGCAGCTTTAAATCTGGGCTTTGTGGTTTTTATCATTTTTAAATAATTAAAAAATTAAATATAGGGAGGAAAAAAAGATCTAACAGCCAGTTGGATGATTACAAAGTCATCTTTGAATGATAAAAAGAAGCTAAATTCCTTTCTGACATACTCACACGCAAGCCAAAATATTCCTGTCCTATCTCACTGTTTGAATATTTTGGTCTTACTGATCCTTCAGTAGTCCAGTGGCATGCAAGCTATGCCTTCATGTGGGACTTACACAACTCAATTGTTTTGATAGAGCTTGTAGTGACACAACTGATTATCCCTGTATTTGAAGTTTAATAATCTATCTCATTTTTTATACGTGTGTTATTTTATCACTATTACAAACATGCTTTTTGAATACATTCAGGTTGTAAGCATGAGTAATAAAGCAATATTTCTGCAAAGTCAATTTTCAGAAAAGAAACTGCTTCAAGGCCATATTACACGTGCAGTATTGTATAATCGATTGCAATCAGTCATAATCAATCATACACAATCAAGGGAATCTGTAGATAATGTCTCTCTCAAATATCATCTTACTTTTGATCACTGTTACCATTGGGAGAGCATGTTGAGATTCTTTGCTCTCTCAAGAAATTGTGTCTCAGGTAGCACTGCTTAGTATTTCATTCGAGATGCTGAGAAAAGTATTTGCTAAATTCTCAGACACATATTTCAACATATTTCATTATCTTAAGGACTCTATGCTACTACAAGTATAAAATAACATGCTGCAAACATGGAATTTTCAAGACATGCTCAAACTTAATACATGTCTGTCAGTACTCAGGTCTGCAAAATCTTAACTTCTGTTTTTCAGTCTAGTCAATATTTCATGCTCTGGCCCAAAGTCATTGTCACTTGATATGAATACAGCCTGCCACCAAAAAGAGCAGTACCTCCCTAAAGGCCCAATACCTGCATGCCATTGCTCTGCCACTTTATGTTCATTTTTCCAAGTGTCAGACTAGATAATGGAGCTGGTCTGACTGAGAACTTTTTTTTTTTGTCGTGTTATTTTTTAGCCTGATAAATGCCTGGATCCACTCCACAAGAACACTTATTTGTATCAAAATCTAGGGCACAGGAACTTACAGATTATGGAAAAGAAAATACCACCTGTTCCAGCAGCAAGCTCCACCTACTTCAAATTAAAGGGAAAACTGCAAGCTTAAGCATAATTTTATTCCAAGGTATAAAAACACCACTTTATTTTAAACTTTGTGATTTTATCTGAAAGAACCAAAACAAGTTATTTCTGCTATTGATCCAACATGAATTTAAAAAATGTACCCAGGGCTTAACATGTATTGGATGACTGGTCCATATACTAAATGTTCAAATAAAAGCAAGGGTTGGCTGCAGAAGACTCCAGGCACACACCTTAGTAAACTGACAAAATAATCTTTGGAAATAATATTACTTTTTGTCCAAATTTCTTGTTCAGAGCTTTTCTGCTTCTATTACTGCTTAATAGATTAGGAAGTATGTGATCTTTAAGGTCCCTTCCAAACCAAACCACTCAATGACTCTATGAACACAGAAAGTAAATAGTGGATACCTCAGGGAAGGTACTGCTGGTGAAGGAGTGAACAGCATTCACTAAGATTCCAATTTCTATTTGAAGTTTCAAGAGCTTATCCAGACTAAATCTCTCTGTAATTATCAACAGTCTTCAAAAACTGTCATGAAAGTAAATCTGTTTGACAAACAAATGAGGGGAGATTTTTTAATGCTTCTTGTTTACTATCCTCTTGGCAATCCTGCCTACTAATGACTATGATCTTGTATAATGTTATGGTTCTCTACCTTTTAAAAATGGACACAGCCATTTCCCTCAAGCAGAACGTCACAAATCTCCCAACAGCAGTATTATCTTAATTTTAGATGTAGACCTGCTTTGTTATTAGAAATTTAGGGGGGAGGAAAAGCCCACAACTGAAACCAAGTATCTAGCTGGTAGACAAAATTTCTATCCTTCCAACTTCACAAATTAAGAAGTAAATAAAAAGAGGCAAGACTGAAGCTTATGTGCAGTCACGAACAATGTATTATCTTCTCCCTATTCTCAAAAAATTCTGAGTGTTAATAGTTGTAATCAAACAGCTCATGGTTATCAGTCTTTCGCCCTTCCTCCCTCAAACTCTGGTACCTTGCTGCTCCATATTTCACCTCCCCCTCCATGTCCTCCTGTGCCATACCCTTGCAGAAGGACTGCAGATGGAACACAGCACCTTTTTGGGGGTGTTTAAATCAGTTGAAGAGAATAAATTATCTTGGCCTACTTTCCTGCTGTTCCCTAACATAGAATTGCACATACATATACGTAATTCTCCCATGGAGAAGACACTTCAAAGCACTTTCTAAAATGGATTAGGCACTTACGTCCAAACCACAGTCAGGCAAACAAAACATAATGAAACATTTTCCATACAAAAGTCCACTTTAACAACAGCTTATTGAAACAAAGTAAGTAATTATTAAACTGAAGACCAAAAAGTAATTTGGCAGGGTACTTCTCTGAGTAGAGAGTATCATTCTTCAATTATGTGTGTTTCCGTTATCTATCTCTGCTACAAACATATTACAAACAGCCTAAAGTACCTGGAAAAGGCTACAAAAGTTTCAGATTTATTACACAAATGAAAATATGATAATACTCCCTCACTAACATGTTTCAATGACTTAATACAGTTACTAAAAGCTATTTTCTGCAAGTACCGTATTTAGAGAGGGCCACCTAAAGCCCTACTTCTTCTAACAGTACCACCATGTGTGTCACAAAGTAGTCCTTTAGAGGCAGGTCTTTGTTACAGACACTTGACATTTTTAAGTCAAAAGACTTTGAAAGCGTTCCTTGCAGAACCTCCTCAGTGTGACCTCCGTATTTTCTCCCTCTTCATAAAAAAAAAATCTGAGTGAAGAAAATCTAGGCTTTCTATCAAGCAAATTCAGTGTTCAAAACCCTTTCCCATTTTGGGTTCATCTTTCATGTACTGTCTCTATTTATAAATAGAGGTAACTCAAAATGCCCTGAAATGCATGTCACCAGTGCTGTCACCAATGATATCCATGTATGATTTGAAGCATGGCCTAATCCCCACTTCTGGTCCCATGCTTATCCTACTGGCTTTCTTATCTCAGAGACATGTTCTGTCATAATTTGGTATAACATGAATTAACCAGTGAATCCATGCAATAACTTTACATTTCCATAAGACAGCCTAACACACGGCATGAGCCCACAGTGGCATTAAAATAGCTAAAATTTCACAGCAGTTAGGACCCCAAACTATCTGAAAACATCCATAAGCATTAATGATGTGGCTCAGATTCACTGTGAGTAAAGTGCAGAAGACAAAATGCTACATAATTACCCTATTAAAAACCACAAATGTTCTTTGTCAAGTGTGAGCCTTATATTACATTAGCTCAGTGATTTGGAAGTCTTATTCTGTGAAAAAAAAAAATAAAAATCTAATTTTCCCATAGAAACAAGCTTAAATCCAGATATAGAATTTTTCTCTTGGAAATTAAAAAACCTGACACCTATAAGCTCATAAAGCTCTACAGAAGTAATCTGCAAGAATCCATTATCAAAACCCAGAATACTAGTCCAACTCCCAGATTTTGAGAATACCTACAAATAATGCAAAATATTTTCCAGAACAAATAGGTGAAAATAACCATGCTGTTTGCATGTGAGGCAAAAAGCTCCAGAAGTATCACATAAAAAAATCACAACTTTGCTGAGTTCCAAGTCAATTCAGTATTCTTTTGTTTTTTCCAACTGAGATAAAGGTGAGATTATTTTAGCTAAAGAAGCCAACATTTACTACTAAAAGTACATTTTGCTTGCAGTCAAAATTATGTTTGTTGTAGCAGTTTAATCTTTAATTTATTTAAAGTGAGTAACTTTCTTTGAATTTTTGCTTGCAAAGTAATCTATCTTCCATCAATGAGAATCTGTGCAAATTATTAAAATAAAAAGGTTTTCAAAGCAATGCTGTTCCTAACTTCCTTCGTTTATATTTGACTTCAGGCTTATTTAATATGCTCCCATGTAGATAAAAGTAGCACAATTCTGTTTTCATGCTGGGTGGCCAAAAGGTTAAACGTCAAGTTCCCAGTGTGGGAAAATCCCAAAGTAGACAAAACTGTTTTGATGCTTACTGAAGTTGTATTTCTAGCAGACAACTTAGATGTATACAGCCAACAATTCTGTTAGTTGATCCCGCTTTGCTGAGATAAGGACATTATTATATTAAAGTATTTACAAGCACAGGAAGCTAGACTGTATTTAAAATGCTGTAAAAAGGGCCATGTTCAAGTACAGTTGTGTGACAGGAAATCCTTGGGTAACAGTGTTTAACTGTAAGCACAGCTATTCCAGAAATCCTTCGAAATTATTACACTAAAATATTCTCCAACAGTCCTTCTTACATTAGTTTCACATGGAAGTCACTTAACCTCTAGCAGCTCAAGAAGCTTTAGTCAGTGTGTATATCCTGCTACACATCCACATGCTTCACTGCACATAGTACTAAATATACTAGCAGCTCCATCTGTCCATCCCAAACATGCATTATCCTTTTTCAACATTAGGAGGAACATAGAATTAATGATGAAAGGTGAACCTTCCTTTTCCTTCAGCATGGCTCTCATCACAGCTGGCTGGCAAGCAGTATTCTTCTCAGGATGATGCCAGTAAGGAGCTTCATCTGTGATCAGCCAAAGAGCAAACCATCTTCCTACATTTGGCAATTGATCTACAACATGAAAAAGCATTTGCTACAAGTGGCTTCTGTAAAAACGATGCTCGTGCATCTTTTGGAACAGCATCCTCTTTGAGCAGGCAGGAGGGTCTCCTTCCTAGCAGAGTTTGCTTTAGTTTTTGGAGTTAAAAGTTTTGGTTTTCATTTCACAGAGATAGAAATACATGACATAATGAACTTAGAAATGTGCTGCTACAAATAAACTTGACCTTTTGAGTATTTTCACAAAGAGGGAGTTTGACAGTACTGCTGAGGTACGAGGAAAAACCCTCTGGAAACCTCCGAAGTATGCAGCGTCCTTCTGCTGGAAATCAATGTGCCTTCAAGAAATATGATAAAGTACACATTCTGTGTCTCTCTCTCTGCCTCCCTTTTAATACCTAAATCACCTCTAAAGGAAATGATTCTTAGAGAGCAATGCCTAGAAATAAATAGAGGCCTGGAGTTCACTACCTTTACACAATGACAATGTGATTACAGAAAAGATCTCTTAGGAGTGCAAGGAGGCACCATAGGTATTGCCAAGACCATTTTAGTAAATTTTAATAATGACACTGAACTTCCGGAGGTAAGAAACTGGAAGACAGTATTAATTTCTGTGAGGAACGCTGACCCCGGATTATGGTTTTGGAAAATTGCTAATTCTTTGAAAGAAACATGATACACAGCTGTTCCAAAAAGGTCAATACTTCATAAGCAGTATGTTGGATCACAACTCTTCTTGGGTCAGTATCATTCTCAGTTACCAGTACAGGAGACTCTGTATCAAAATAACAGTTCATTCAAAGAGATTCCTGCTCTTCATAAGCATCTCCTAGACTTTAAAGGAGCTGTCAGCTAGCAGAGCTCTTCCAGTTTTCACCAAAACCTTTAGACACAAAACCAGCACCTCCCAGTGCAGAATTTTACTTTGATTCTGAGGCAGCACTTGTGGAATTAAAGCTGCTGCTTTATTATTGAGTCCAAGATTTCATTCAAGGTAATCACATGTAAAGCTGTCATGAGTGGAATTATTCACAGAAAGCATCTGGGAAAAGGTAATCCTGTAGGAAGCTTAGCTTCTTGCTGCTTCTGTAACAAATTTTACTCTCCACCAGAACACCTCCAATGATATGCTCAATCAAGCAAGTATACTTTTGCACTGATCACATGATCTTTGATCAAAATGCCTGCCACACCACTGACCCTATGTTGGTGATGCGTATCATAGCTTACTTGACTTGTAACAAAGAGCATCTTCTCACTCATCTGTACATAAATTCACAAATCTGTTGCTCATCAGGTTTCATACTGTAAAAGTCTCATAGAACATGGGGACAGACCATTTTGACACATCGTTTCTCTACGAGTCTCAAACACATTTTTTTTTCAGTTACTCTCATTTCTGAACTGGGCAATAAAGTGTCCCATCAACATCTGTGTAATCATCACTATTAGTCTTGGAATCCAAAAGCTCCTTTATAATTTACTGGTTCCATAAATCCTAGATGACAGCAGTAGGACAAAGCAACTAACTATCAAGATACATATGATAAAATAATCTTACATTTTTAAATATTCCATCACTACTGCCAAGCATTATTTCAACTCAGCAACACAATCTGATGAAAAGTCAACCATAGGGATACTAAATGGGACCAGCAAACTCTCAAAATACTTTCACAAGCCATATGAAAACTACCTGGAAGCAGGCGACCTGCCAGAAAAGAAAGCTGTTCTTTGATAGTCAAGATGTAAACTAGGTTAACCGCCATTTTTTAGTATTTGCTGGTATCAGAAAACTTTTTCCCTCTCTGCTGGAGCTGCCTAGATGAAACAAGAAGGCCATTTCACTTATTAAACTTTTACAAAAATTCTTCTGAAGAAATAAGAAAGACACATAGGAATTCAAGACTAGATATTGTACTTAGTTTGGCTCTCCTCACAATAGTTGGTATTATGGTGGTGTATGTTTTGGATTTGTGGCCAAAACAGTGTAGATAACACAAGAGATATCTCAGCTATTGCTGAGCATTGCTGGCACATTGTCAAGGCTCATTCTGCTTCTCATGCTGTCCCACCAGCAAGTCGACTAGGGAGCACAAGAAGCTGGGAGGGGACACAGCTGGGACAGCTGACCCCAACTTACCAAAGGAAGACTCCATACAATATAATTGTGCTCAGTAATAAAAGCTTTGGAGAAGAAAGAGGAAATGGACACACACACATTCCGAGTGACAGCATCCCAAGGTGCCATTACGTGTAATGCAGCCCTGTTTTCCTGGGGATGGCTGAACTCCCACCTGTTCATGGGAAGCAGTGAATGAATTCCTTATTTTGCTTTGCTTGTGCGGCTTTTGCTCTGCCTGTTAAACTGTCTTTATCTCAACCCATGAGTTTTCCCACTTTTACACTTCCAGCTCTCTCTGCCATCCCACTGCAGAAGGGTGAGCGAGTGGCTGTGTGGTGCTGTGTGGTACCTGCTAGCCAAAGTTAAACCCCAACGTTATATGCAGTGGTCTAAGCAAATGCATTTGGGAAAAGCATGCAGCTAGAGAGAAGATTAAGGAAGAAACACGCAAGTGGAAATGTTAGGATGAAATAGAAAAGTGTGGCTTCGATAGAAGGAGAAAAAAAAAGCTGTTGCATGATTTGCTTTGGTGTAATGAAAGGCAGAGTGAGATGGGAAATGGGACTGGGGAGGTAGGGAAATAGGGAAGTGGGGTAAGGACAAACCTCAAAAGCCCCAGTAAACAGCATCAGACTTTGAGCATCAGGAATAAAGAATAAACGTCCAAATGCAGCTAGAAAGGATCCCAAGATACTTGACCCTCATCATTTGTTATTGGTCAGTACCTGACAGAATTGTAAAAATCTCCTAACAAAACATGCATCACAATTCCATCAAACTCATCTATACAGAAGCTGCAGGTTTTCATTCTCCAGCCATTAGTCAAAACACACTCTGCAGTAGATCCAAGAGCTCCAGCCTTGATCCTAATAACACTGACACTTTTATGAGTTTTCACAACAGAATTTTCTACTTCCAACATTATTATGCTTTTTAAACTGTTAAACTCTATTAAGGTTGCAAGCTCAGCACTTAAAATTAGGCATTAAAAAAGTTATTGTCACTACCATGAATACCATTCAATGCAATTTGAACAATATTCACATCCTTCTTTCCACTTTCAGAGATGTTTCAGAAATCTGTAGTGAGAGAGTTGGTGCTCATCACAGGTCTAGAAGGCAATGATAAATGGATCACAGATAGAGCTCATGGTCAAACTACTCTTGGTAGTTCACCATCTAGATCTGCTTTCAAACTCTGGTCTTTCCCCACTGTCATACAAGCCCTTCTGCAGCACAAGAGTCACTAATAAAGAAAGCACAGGAACCCACTACCTCAGACCAAAAGTTCCATAGCTATTTTCCACATAGGACCATGGTGTTTGTCCTCAAAAGAGTGTTTGCCTTCAAAAAAATATCCTGTGTATACACAGAAAATACATTTTACATATTTTTTTTAATTTTACATGAATTAAAATATAACCTCAATTCTGAATTTGCAACCTCAGTCCTTTTATAGTGACGTATGTGAAAATTCATAATTATACATCCCACTAAATTTATTGTCTTTTCTAGGGTGCAGGAGCCATATTTCCCTTGAAAAAAAGACTGAGAATTAAGACTGGCCAGGTAAAACAGTGTTAAGTTCTGTCAAATCAAAACAGTATGAAAACCTGGAAGAGTTTGTCTTCAGTCCTCTGTGCCACAGTAACACAATCAAGACACAAGTACATGAAAAATCAAAAACTCCAGGCTCAACTTCCCTTCATAAAGGAAGCTGCCGTCAGAATCTGTATTTCAGCTAATGACACAGGGTAAAAGGGCTGATAACATTCATTCTTAAGCCCAAGGCCTCTGCTGCAAAAATGTACATCCTACTCCCAAAGACAGTATAAAATGAACTTGGCATACAGAAAGAAAGCCATTTGCACCACTGATTTCCAGTCTTAGCAGACCCCATACTGACAACTGCCTAATTACAGCTCTTGATATTTTTAAATTAAAAAGAACTCACCCCTATCATTACCACATGTTACGCATGCCACGGTGCAGAGTTTCTCCCTATCACAGGAAACTTCATTTTCCAAGTAAACGCCAACTGTTTCTTGTCACCCCTGCTTACCCAACCTGTGTTTTCTCTGAACTATTTCAGCTGAACCGTTATTTGCCCTTATCCCGTCACTTCGTACGAAGCTCTGCGTAAACTTTTCACTCTACAGGAAATTTTACACTAAATCGCTAACTGTCCTCAGTATAACGAAGCTGAACTCAGGTTTTGAGCTGCTCCATTTGCAAACCGGCATTCTCTACTAAAGAAAGGTTCGGACAGCACCAGAAACGAAGCGCAGCCAAGGCGCGTCAGTGCCCGCTACCTGCGGCGCTCCGGTGACAGCCCGTCTGTCCCGAGCGGTGACAGGGACAGCCTGTCTCTCCCGAGGGGTCACAGCTCATCCCGCGGCTCTGACTCGCCTTCCAGCCCCACGCAGGGTCACCTCTGCGCCACAGCTCGGTAAGCGCCCCCCCGGCCGGCCGCCCCTGGCGGAGACGGTCCCGCTGCGAAAGGACGCGCACACACCTACCGTCTCCTTGGCAGCGGCCGCCACGGGGATAGCGAGCAGCGCCCGGGCCCCTGCCGGCTCCCGGGAGGGCTCCCGCCGGCGCTCGGACAGCCGGTACCCCGCGTACCCGGCGAGAGCCGCCGCCGCCGCCGCCCAGCCCAGCTCCCGCCGCCACCGCCGCGGCCCCGCCGGCCCGGCCCCGCCGCCGCCCCACAGCCTC
>JAWWES010018641.1:11541-55612 GCA_035583135.1 Lophotriccus pileatus | reverse complement strand
CCCACGCGGGTTCAGACCCCGCGGAGAGAACGCAAGAGGGGGTGGCCAGAGGGCTTCTGTCCCTGGGCCACCCGAGGAGTGACCCGAGGGCCCGTGTCCCGCTGTATGGGGGTCCCACCCCCACTAGATGGTGCCAGCAGCCCACGCTTGCCGTGCCAGCGCGCCGGGGTGACACAAGCGACAGCCACCTCTGCAGGGGCTTCTCCCCTCCAGCTCCACAGAAACGCCTTCCCAAGGCGGGGCATGAGGGGCTGGACCCCCTGAAGCCTTTTTTACCCCCTTATTTTTATAGGGGGAAATATATATATATATGTGTGTGTGTGTGTGTGTATAATTATATATTCACGTATTTATGTATTTATATGGGAATGGATGTGGGAGCTGGTATCCAGGACCAGAGCTGAGGGAATCCCAAAGAAGAGGGTGAGGTGAAGCACGGCGCTGGGGAAACTGAGGCAGCTTCGGTGCCTGCATCCTCCTCTGCTGGGATCAAACCCCAAACTTCCCCTCTGCCTGTCCATCCTGCTTTTCCTTTGCAGAAATAAATTACCAACACCAGGAATTCGTTGCATTCCCAAGTGATTAAATTACTTAGTCACTCCCTAAAAAAACAGTTTTTCATTGCTATTATTTTTAGGCAAATTGGGATAGTCACGTGAGCGGTTGGGTGTCACCTCGTGGAATTTCGGGGGAACACGTGATCGCTGTGGGGCACTAAGGTTCCACTGCCTACATCCCCCTCAAACTCAATCAGAAGCTCATTTCCAGGATTTTTCTGCCTCCTTTCTAACAAGGATTTTCCAGAATTTGGTTGATTTTCAAGACAGCCAGGTGAGGAAAAGCACAGGGGAGGAAAAGGGGGAATGTAACTGAACCCGAGTCTCTACTTTCTTGCTCCAAGCCAGGTTTTGGGGAACAGCACACTTCCCGCCCCCCCCAAGGAATTTTAGCAGTTTATGGCAGAAATTCCCCCTTCTTCTCCAGTTCCCACCTCATCAGTGACCACAAGCCCCAGGATCAAGGTCAGCGTCCTCTAGCTCTTCAATCCCTGTGCTGTGGGGATGAGTGGATGGGACTAAAGCCTCCCAAGGCTCCCAGTGGAAGAGGAAAAACATCTCCATCTTTCCCTGATAGAACCAAGGTTTTCCTACTAATTTTCCCCCCAACTCAGCCAAATTTAGAGATGTTACAGCCTCACCTGACAAGGAGATCTGCTTGTGCCACCACTGAGGAGGAATCACCTCCTTATCCCATGATCCATGGCTCTCCTCTCTCCAGAAGAAAAACAAACAAAAAATAATTAAAAGGGAATAATAAAAATGTCTGTTCTTCATATCCCTCTGATGGCTGAGAAAGCTGAGTGTGCCAGGCCTCAGACCCCAGGGAAGCCGGGATGTTTTCTGCTTCATCCCTTTCCCCCTGCGCCTGGGCGGGTGCTCTGCATTCCCGTCCCTCCTGCCCTGGAATGCAGGAAGGGAAAGGAAACACCAGCACCTGAGCAAATCCCACTTTGACGCCTCCAAAATCCCCTGTCCAACCGTCACCTTCTTGATTCCATCCATGGGGTCACTTCCAAGACAAGGAAGGGCAGATTTGTCATCGCAGCCCTGACCAAACCCACAAAAATTCCCCCTGGGCTTTATATTCCTGGTTTCCCAGGTGGGTACAGGAGAAGAGAGAGCATGAAGTGATGCCAGAAGTTAGTGCTAGAGGGATTATTTGGTTCATCTTGTCCCTAAAAGTCTTTTTCCTGCATGAATTTGGCGATGGTAACCCATGGAAGGAGCTCCAAAGCCAAACGAGGGTTGCGCTCTTTCCTTTGCAGAGCCAGCCTTGAGGCAGGAAGGGAGGAAAAAAGGGGGTAAACATATGATTTGGGGCAATAAAACTAAAAATCAAGTATGTGTGGGGTTGGCTCCTCATCCTTTTCCCCAACACCACAAATAGTGCAAAATACAAGAGGAATCCCGTGGCTCAGTCTGTGGTACGGAGCAGGGAGGGGCCAGACCTGCCACCATCCCACATAGGCTCTACCAGCTCCTTTTCCACCTCATGCTTGACCCAGAGATGGCTGGGGAGGGTCTCCAAGGGACGAGCGTCCTTCTCCTGACACTCTCTTTAGGGCTTCCCAGTGTTTTGGAATGCTGGCAGCACTCCTTGTTTCCTACGCTGACATTCCTCTATCCCATTTAGCAATTAGAGGTGATTTTCTTTTCCCCCACGTGTTCTTAACGGAGCTTATAATTAACTCCTATCCCTGTTTGCATCCTGGCCTCATCAGAGGTGTCAGCAAAGCTCTCCTGCAATGTCGCCTCCGGGTTTTTTATAGCTTGGGATCCTGTGGGTCTCATTTCCCAAGGGATGGGAGACCCGCCTGTCCCCAGGAGATGCTGTCCCTCAGCATCCAGCCCGCAGGGACACCCCCAGGCAGATGTAGCTGGCAGGACTCACGGCTTCACTCAAATTGCTGGCTCCCGCTCCCAGCCCAACCCACGCTGAGCATCCCATCAGGAGCAGCAGGGCTTAGGCAAAGCCCAAGAGAAATACAGCTGCTGAGCCCTGTCACCATCGCTCAGATTAACCTTCAGCGCAGCACCGGCCGTCGGGGACGTGAAAGGTGACAGGGAAAAGCATCCTTTAATTCCGCGTGGCTGCCTGCTCCCGGCACACGTGCCGCCGCTCCCGCCTTCCGCCGGAGGTTTGTCCTGGAAATTGAGTAAAGTTGTCACCGCCCTAATCTCCCCGGCTCTGCATGAGGAATGTTCCCTCCCTTATCTCCCCAAAACTCCTGCCTCGGCTTTCCAGCCCCTTTGGATTGCTTTAATGTTTTTTTTGCAACCCAGCCTGGCTCTCAGCGGAGCAGGGAAAATCCATCATGTTCCTCGAGGTGAGAGGAAAGTCCGTGGAGCTTTTTGTCTTCCCAGGGGGCATTGTCCTCAGATCTCCTGGGCCTGGTCACCGTCACAGCCCCCAAGTGCAAACCAGCCCTTGCTGGGGGACACACATCAGACAGGGCAGACGGGATGGGCATCACCCTCAGCAGCTCTGGACTCCTTGTTTTCCATCCTTCCTGTGCTTCCATGGTTGCCACCAGCTTGGATCCACAGGCAGATCCTGAGGAAGCAGCTGCTCCACCTCACAGTGAGCATCTCCTCCTCCTCCTCTCACCCAGCAGTGCCGGGGCAAGACGTGCCCTCACTGGCTCTGTCTGCAACCCCCAGTAACATCCTAAAATAACACAGACCACTTCTCCCATGAGCAAATCCCCCCCCCCCCCTTTTTTTTTTTTTTTAATTAAATCCTTGTTAAGTCAAGGTTTTCCCTGCCCAGCCTGGTGATCTGAGATGGCTCAGCTGTCCCAGCATCAGCAGATAACAACCTCGACAGCCGAAAACCCACCCACCGCTGTCCCACCCACTCCTGCAGCGCCACTCGGGGCTCTCAGCATCTCCATGGGGGTCTGAGAACCCCCCTGGGGGTCTCAGTTCCCCCCTCAGGGGTCCCAGCACCCCCCCGGGGGTCCCACCCAGCGCAGATGCCGGGTACCCTGCGGGTTTCACTCATGGATGGCGGGAGATGGAATTAATTAGGGAGGCAGAGTGGATAATAACATGTTTTTTAAAGCATGTTGTTTGCAGCAGACTTCTCTGGAGTGGGTTATTTATAGGACACGGCTATAACCTAAATAAAGCAGTGGAATTTTGCCGTGTGGCTCCGGGGGGACGACGCCGGCTGGATCTCGGGGGGTGCAGCCCCCCACGCTGATGCTCCCTGGGCACCCCCAGCCCCTCCTGGGCGCGGCAGCACATTGCAAACCAAGCCACAAGGTGTTCCTGGAGGACCCCGAGCATCTCTGTCTTGAATTAACACTGGTTAATTTAAGGATTTAAGGAGCAGAACTCATGAGGATCCTGCAGCCCCCCATGGGATCCTTTCCGTGGGACCCCGAGGAGGAGGAGGTGATGTGAGCTGTGGGCTGGACCAGCTGCTTCATCTCAAGGCTGCTGCAGACAGGAGCAGGAGCCAGGGTTGTATCCTGAGCAGGGTAGAGACAGGGCAAAAGCGTCTCCCAGCTCCAGCTGGGAAGTAGGGGGGGGTCTCAGTCTCCAGCTCATCCCAAGGGATGCTCACAGGGATGCTACAGGCACCCCCAGGAGGAGAAAACTTCCTCCCACCACCCTCTTCTTCATCCTGGTCTCCTTCTTCTTCCTTCTCCTCCTCACTTTCTAACATTTAATATTCCCCCCTCCTCAGGTTAATTAATTAAATATTAATTAATATTTAATCATCCAGTCTCTCCTGGATGGGCTGGGACAGTGGTGGCAGTTCCACCAGCAAGTAATTGTCCCCAGACCTTGCCAGGATGGCCCGTGCTTGCCATGGGATCCCCCAAAACCCCTCATTTATTGTCCAGACGTGGTCAAAGTCACTGTGATCCCACTCCCCTCCATGCTTCAGTTTCCCCCCTCCCTGCCTGGGAGAGGCACCAGCAGGAAGCTGAGCTGATGGCAGGGAGGATAAATAAACCCCAACACGTCCCTTGGCATTCCCAGAGCCGCTTGAAAAGGAGAAACACCACCCACAGCTGTGACAAATGTCTTTGTCTGGCTCTCAAGCGGGATAGGGAACACCCGGAGAGCGGTGGCTGCTCCCGCTCTGGAGTGGTAGGTGTTTAAATATATAGTGAATAAAATGAATAGTTTTGTTTGTTCTGCTCTTCTCTAATTTAACACCTTCTGGGTGAGCAATTACTCTCTGTAACAAGAGCAAATAAGCAGCATTAGTGTAATTGGTTGAGTATTACTCTGCTTTATGCCATATAATTCAACATTAAGACCTCAGCATTTAGTCTTAAAAGAAGGTTTTTCTTCTCCAGTCGAGGCTCACTGTGGGTTAACCCTGGGTTTACCCACCAACCCCTAGATTCAGCTCCTGTTTGCCATTCCCAGCTAGGAAAAACTTGGGGGTTTGCTTGGTTTTTTTCCTTAATGTTTCTGCAGAAGCTCTGTTGGATGAAATCTCCTCTGGAGGAAGTGCTGGGACATCTCACTATGGGTCTGGAGGTGTCCTACCACGATTCTCATCCCCTTCCCCAGCCACAAAAAGATGAATCCGGCTTGGAAAGCCAAAAAAAAGCCTTCATCCCTGTGCATGGCTGGGTTTAAAGGAGAAGGGGGAAAAAAAATCACCTGTCAGAAGAGCAAGAGGAATCAACCCATCATTCCTCAGTCAGATCTGTGATGTACATGGATTTAAAAGGTCGTTAATGCATTCCTTCCTGCTTGGAATCATATCTGGGTTAATGTCCTCACCCGCCCGTCCCTGATGGACATCTCCATTAGGAGCAGTTGGGAAAGCCACAAGAACTGTCTGGGGGGAGGGAAGAAAAAAGATCAAAGAGAGAAATTGGCTTTGGGGTTGGGGAGAGGTGGAAACATCACATAAATCCAGTGAGTTGCTTTGCTGCTGCTGAGGAAGTGGAAGAGGCAGCTCCAGATCTGGGGCTGTGTGGAGAATTAGTTGGGAAATGGGAGATAAAAGGCAAATCCAGTTTTGGAGGTTTCTGGGTGGAAACAGCGCCTTTTTTACTCCAGCAGCTCCTTCTGCCCACACTCCTTGGGGGCTGTTGGATCTTTGTCCCACAGAGGAAGTATCCCCTCGTTCTGTTCATCCCTGAAAAACAAAAGCAAAGCCAAGTTCTTCCAGGTGCTCCATGTCCCCCATTGAAACACTTCCAGCAGCTCCCATTCTTTCCAGTTGGCCTCACTGGTCTTGGAAGAAGGAACTGGAAAGCTGAAGGGTGCTTGCCCTCACTGTGCCTCAGTTTTCCTCCCTATGGTAAAGAGAGGGAGGAAAAGGGAACATGTGGATACCTTGAGCTGGTATCCAGAGGGAAAGGAATGCAGGATCCATCCTGTCTATTTGACCACACCCCCTCTATGGGTGCTGAGTACCCTCAGCAACTCCCTTCCCTTCCCATTCCACCTCACCTCATCCCATCTCATCATGCCATCCCGTTATCTCAATGCCTTCCCATCCCATTCCAGGGTCCCATTCCTGCTCAGGGATGGATGGAACCCAACTCCATACGTGGTGTCCAGCCTGGAGAGAAGGAGCCAAGACAATCCTTGTATTTGATGCCCCAGGATGGTTTAACTCCATCTGCAGGAAGGGCGGCTCATTCCCAGGCCCTGTGGGAGGCGAGGGATGGCTTGGAAGGGAACGTCTGTGAGGTGAACTGGTGCAAACTGGTCCCCAGCAGCATCCAACGTTGGATCCAGGAGGAGAAGGACAAGTCTCACTTTGGAAGGAACTCCTGTTACCTGCCCTGGGAGAATAAAAGTAATTTAAACTCCGCTGAACACCCAGGAGCTCCCACAAAAGCGGCAGAAGTAGGGAAACAGCTGTGAAGGTGAGCTGGGGTTTGTGGGCACAGCCAGGGTGATGTGGGTCCGTCACGGACCGGAGGAGTCAGAAATCAAGTTAAGGAAGGGAAAATACATAATCCAGAGCAAAAAAAAGGAGGTTTCAGCTCAAAACCTGTGTTTCAGTGGCAAATTTCTGGTGAGGAGATGGGCTGTGAGCATCCCAGACCTGGGATAATGCTGCTACAACTTGAAAATTCCCACTTGGAGCTGAGTCTTTCTGGATGCTGAAGGCCCATGACAGTGTGAATCACCCCAAAATGTGCCCAGCACCTCATTACCTGTTCTGCAGAGGTTGGGGGGTCTTGGAGCTGTCCTGGAGCAACTTTTTTGCCCCTTTTTATCCTGGAGGAAAAGACCATCATCACCCATGGCACATTGGCTCCTTGGGGAAACCCAAGGAAATCAAGGCAGGACTTTCTCTGTTGCCACACGAGCCATCAGTCACTTGGAGCATGACAACATTTAAATGTCCCTCAGGGCTGGAGAAAATCCTGCTGCTGAGATGTTTTAATCTCCTCCTCAGAATTCCCAGCTCCAGCTTTGGCTTTGCTGCCTCCCTGGTGTCTCCCCTTCCATCTGGGAGGCTGCATGGGGAGGGGACAGCAAGCACAGACACAGAGACAATCCCAAAACAACCCAGTGCCACCCTGGAGAGCCTCAGCTCAGGGCCAGGACCACATAGATGGATTAACATCCATCTCTGGGATCAGATGGGAAAGGATCAGCAGCCTCCTCCCCTCCTGCCCAGCACAAGAGGGAATTTCCTTCCACGGCCAAAAGGAGCCACCAAACACCATGCACTGGGTCCCACTTCCTTCTCCAGTGGGTTACACCTTCCTCTTGGAACCAGAGGCAGCACTATCCATGGAAAAACACCTCTTGATCCCAGGACAGGAGCTGAAGAATCACCCAGGGAAGTGCCATCCAAAAGGGACTCATTCTCACACGCTTCAGCCTGGGGTGACATTTCCCATGACGGAGCTGCTCCTGCTGCCTGTTATCCCTCATCAGCATCCCAGGGGGAAGGAGGAAAAACAACCCCAAACCCAAATCCCACTGCACACAACGTGCTTTGCATCAGGAAGGAAAACAGGAGAGGAGCGAGTGAAGCGGCGAGGCTCAGGAAACAATCTTGTTACGGATCTCAGCAGGGATGAGGTGTAATTAATCCCAACAAATCCATCACAGAACAATCCCTTGGTTTGGGATAAATTGCCTGTGGCATCATTCTGAGGAGGTAGCAGGTACCTCCAGGTGGTTTGTAGCAAATGAAGTGGGATGAATTCTCCCTGTTCTGCTGCTGTTGGGTGGGAAAAGGGTTTTTTCCATGTTGTCAGATGGCAAATAGGGACAGGTTTGCTGTGGTCTCCCAGGAACCCAAATCCCCCCAGGCTGAAATGAGGAGCAGGATGGGGACACTGAAACAGGCAAAACTGCCTTGCTCCACAATTCCACAGAGGAAAAAAGGCTGACATCTTCCCAGATTTCAGGTACGGGGTGAAACGAATCGAGTAAATAAATCCAGGTTGATTTGCTCTGGATTTTTGAGGGGTCACCTGTTTTCCTTTATTTTGCAGAAGCACCATTGCAGGCTCAGCCAGCACTGACGTGGCTGCATTGCTCAGCCTTCCCCATCCCCTCTCATCCTCAAAGAATTCCCTCGGCGAGGCGATTTCGTGCCCTGTCCATTTAAAATAGGACACGTTAAAAATCTCTCCTGGAGAGGATGTTTGGCTTCAAATGCATCGGGGTAGATGTGCTTTGATGTCTCATGAAGATGCAGAGGGACATCTGTGCTTCGTCATCGCGGTCTGCTGCAACACAAATAATAACGAAACACCCTCAACTCTGCCAGCTCTTCCCTGCTGGAGCCTGGGAATCACTGCTCTTGGTGTTCCAGACTGGGATGCTGGGCTCTGGGTACCACCACCCTCCCAGCGCCCTCATGCTGCCCTTCCCAGCGCGGGAGGGCTTTCCTCCCCGGAGGCTTTCCCAGCTTTCCTCTCCTCCTCGCCGCCTTGCCTCATCTCCTAAATGAAGTATGTCAGGCAGCATTAGCTCATCCTTCCCCTGATCCCTGCCCAGGGAGCATCTCTTGGAAAACAAATCGCTCCATGTCAGCAGAAGTGTCTGGAGTGATAAAAGCTGTTCAGCAGCAGCGGCTCCGTATGACCAACCGCTGGACACTCCCAAACTTATTAGAACCTGGAATATATTGGCAGATTTTCTGCTCCACCTGCCAGCCTGGCTGAGGATGGATAAATTCCTCGTGCTGGCTGGCTGGAGTCTCTTGCTTCTCCTTCTCTGTCTCTCATGGAGGCGGGTGGCCCTTGGGTGGCCTTTTCAGGGAGATGACAAAGTCCAGCCCTTCCTTGCTCCACAGCAAGTTTCCCCATCTGTTAAAAAAAAAAAAATAAAGAAAAATCAAGGGTTAATTCTTAGTTTGGGATCTATTTATCCCTTCCCTGAAGACAGAACAAGCAGGAGGGTTCTGAGAGATGCTGCCCAGCTTCATGTTGGATGTGGTACCCAGGGGGCTGAGACATGGGCAGCACATGGAGCTCCTCTCTGAGAGGGGCATCACCCCCACTGAAGCAACAATCACAGCCCATCCTATTCCCTGCTCCATTTCAGGAGGAATTTTCCCCCTTATGTTTGTCATGAACTTGCTGGTGCTGGGGAAGATCAGCCTCTCCATCTCTCTGCAATGTGAAGGAGGGGAGCTTTTCCCTCCCACTCCCCTCCCTTTTTTTTCCTGTCAGTTTTCTTTTTGTTTTTTCAGTTTTCCTTGCTTTTTTTTCAGACTTTTCCCTTTTCCTGTCTTCTCCTGCCCCTTTTCCTCTCCCTTTTTCCCCCCCTTTCTCAGCTTTTCCTTTTTTTTTTTTTTTTTTGTCTTTCCCAACTCCTGCCACTCACCATCAGGATGTCACTCCTGCTTCTGTTTCCCCACAGGATCTGCTCCTGCACCAGCCAGGCCACAAGCCTTTAGGAATTTTGGCAGGGCTTCCTCATCAGGAATATCTGGGAGGCAAATGGGAGAGGGACACAGAGGGAGTTAATATCAAGGGGAATCCTGGAGGTAAAAATCTCCAAACCTGGATAACTAGACCCTCAAATAAATCAACCTAAAAAAAGTAAAACTCTTGGATAAGCTGCACAATAAACAAAGCAGCAACCCAAATGCCTTGATGTTCCTTCTCAGAGGATCCCAAATCCATCCCCTGGGATATGGATGAGGGTCTTACAGAGGTGGGACAAACAGGAACAGTCAGACATGTGCACAGGTAGGTTTTGGGGGATCCATGATTTGTTTTTGAAAAGAAATAAGCAATTTATGGCTCGGGGACCTCCTGAGCCACAGAAAGCTCCGGAGATCTGATCCCTCATCAGCTGGAGAAGAACAAACACTGGGAACACAGACTTCATCGGGACAGGCGAGCACGGAGAGACTCTGTGCAAATATTAACTCAGATAATCGAAGCTACGGGGAGGGATGAGCTGCAAGGAAAGAGAAACTTCTTCCTGTGGCTCGGGAGTTGTGCGAGGACGGGGCTGGCTGCAGTGACACGGGATGCTCGGGGTACCTGGGCAGGTGGAAGCAGGATGCTCAGGGTGCCTGGGGTGATGCAGGATTTTTGGAATTCCCAGGTAGATGGGTGCAGGATACTCTGGGTTCTTGGGGAGACGGATCCAGAGTGCTCAGGGTACATGGGAAGATGGACGCAGGATGATCAGAGTGCCTGGGAAGAAGGATGCAGGATGCTCAGGGTACTTGGGAAGCTGGGAACAGGATGCTTGGAATACCTTGGACAGACAGACACAGGCTGTTAAACCTGGAGGAGAGGGAGTATTTTTCGCCCCAGTAACATCAGCAGGACATAAGAAGGTTTGGCTTGTGGAAGCACAGCTTAGGAGAGCTCAGTGGCATCTCCAACTGATCCTGCTGGATCTGTGGGCATGTTGAGGAGACCTGGGACTCACCCAGGAGTTTTGCAAAGGTGGGATCCATAAATGCAGCTGAAGCCTTCCCCATGTCCATGCTCCTCCCACAGCTGTGCTCCTGGGGGACACAGAAGGCAGAAACTCAGGACAGGGAAAGCTCCTGTGGCCCAGCTTGTCCATAGCCACAACACCCTAAAACCAGAAAAAACAACTTATTACTACAACTTTACTACAACTCCATGCTCCACAGGATCAGCACAGCCTGGGAAAGCTGAATGAGGACCTCCCCAAAGCAATGTTCATGGAGAGTTGGTTGGGAGGAGGGACTACGCCTGGTGGGGAGCTGGAGGCTGCAGGTGGCTGCTTCCCTCAGGGAAAGACAACGGGCCAGGGGAAATTATGGACTTTCATCTCCTGGACTGTTTGGTCCAATGAAGAAGCACCCAGAAACTTACTGTTTTCTGGAAAAAGAACTGGAATGTTTCCAGGAAGAACTGGACCTCACATTTCCTCTCGACCAGGAGCTAAAAGAGCAGGCACAAGCCTAGAGGGAGAGACATCCATCACGGACTAGACAAGCCTGAGACAGGGAAAAGCTGATTTCCTTGCCTGGAGGGCTCAAGGGGGCTCCAAGACAGCTCTCCCACCCTAATTTTGACCACGGATTTCCTCCTGCTCCAAGAGTTCCACCATCCCCAATGCTCCAAGTTGTACTTGCCTACGCCTACAAGAGGTTTTAGCTCTGAGCAATGTGTGTGATCCGCCCCACCCCCACCCCCCAGTTCTCTGAGAAGTTCATTTCATGCAGAAAGTTGGAGAGTGATTTCTTTTTCACCTACTCATGGAAAAAAAAGGGAGCAAGGAGATTTATCTGGCTGAAGGCATGATATTTTCCGAAGGTCTTCTCCAGCTGGATGCAGTACCTTTTGTTTCTAAAGCAGCGACTTTGCCACTTAGAAAAAAAAAACAACAAACCTTCCCAAACCTCACCTTGGGTTGGGTTGATTTATGCAGGTTACATTGATTTGTAACATAAATTTTGCAAGATCATTTCATATTCCTTTTGTTGTACAACTTGGAGAAGCCTAAATGTGAATCTGAATATAATAACACTCCTCACTGAAGTGAGCTCCTTTCATCCACACAAGAAATGGGCCCAGAGGTTCTCTCCCAGGCTCCCGGCTTCTCTCTAATGACATCCATCTCCTGCTTTTCTATATATAATTCCCTGTCTCCGGGTCACTCGGCCCGTTGTGGAGCCGATGGTTCCAGGCGATGCTGTAGCCGGTGCTACATCCAGCAGCCAAACACTGCAGCTCAAGGTAGGGGAAAGAGGGGGGAACAAACCCCCACCATAAATGGGAGCTGGGGATTTTCAGGTGTTCAGGAATAAAATGACACGTGCTGGGCTGAGCTAGCTGAGGGAGCACGGGGGGAGATGCCACCCCTCACCCTGGCACTGCCACGGAGGGGAGGACACCCATCCTGGTGTCTCATCCAGCATCGACAGCCCTGCTCCTCCTGCAGCTGGGGGAGGGCAGGGAGGATTCAGGATTCCATTGCAGCTTCTCTTTGCAGTCCCAGCACAAAACTTCAAGCAGCTTCAGGTGATGCAGGACCTTCATATGGTCTTTGGTGGCCTTGACCTCATCCCTCCTGGACTAGCTCATCAAGTTTGCATCTTGCTCCATGCACATCTGCAGGGTTAGTTATCCTCAAGACAGGATAACTGGATTTGCCAGTGCCCGCTTTCAGCTGGACACCACAACTCAAGTCACTGTAACCCCCCCAGGCCCTCTCCCTCTCCTCCCCGAGGCCATCAGCACTTACCAATGGCACTGCAGATGTAGGAGAAATCGCTGTGCTGTGTCTCCAGTGACACCGTGTTCTCCCTGCAGGGAGGGGCAGCTGAAAATCCACCCAGGATTTGGACCAAAATTGTATTTCCTATTGATTTTTTCCTCATTTCAAACCCACAAGGGGGTGCAGGATGGGGGGACAGGCTGCCAGACAGACGCAGCTCCAAGTGATGTTGACAACAAGCATCTCATTTTGGGAACTGCTCCATATATCTGATGGCACTGAGGATTCCAGGCCTGGGGGATAGCAATGTGGCATCTTGGGCACATTTATGGTTCAACAGTCCCTTGGTGGCAATGTCCAAATCATGCTACTTGGACAGGAAGTTTCAGGGTTTCCTGCAAAAACAGCTCCAGTTTGTAAGTTCATTTAAACCCAAACAACTCAGCAGAAGAGTTTTCAGTGCAGAGTTTCCCATTCCATCGGGGTCCTCACTGTCAGGAGAGGGAGGGCACACAGGGAGGATGCTCAGCACTTTTGCAAGATCCCCCCTGTGCTGTAACCTGTCTTGGACAGCAGAACCCCATTTCCAAGGAGGCAGGAGCATCCTCTCCCCCACCTCCCCATCCTGTGAGGATTTAGCTCCATATACCAGCTGAACCGGGTCTAAGAAGTCACCCATCCCAAAAGCACCGTCCTCAGCCTCCATGCCATCAGCAGGCCAGCCCTGGCCCCTCCAGATGTTTTCCAGACACTGCTTTTAAGCCCAGACAGGAAAATTTCTCACCACCAGCCCAAGCAGACAGTTTTCGCAGCTCTCTGCAAGTGTGACAAGGTGTCTGGGTTCTTCTTGGAGCTCTCCAGGCTGCTTTCAGGGGAATGAAAAGCTGTTTTTAGAGGCTTAGAAAAAAAACGGGAAGGAAATTAAAAAAAAAAAAAAAAGAAAAAAAAAAAGGTATTTCACTGTAAGAATCAATTCTCCCTCGCTGGGCAAAGCTGACTAATTTGTAAACTGCGAGAAGAGAATAAAAAGGAGCCAGTGAGCGAGAAATGCCAGGCGAGGATAAGTGCAGAGCATCCCTTGGCAGGGGGATGCTGCTTCCTCAAGGGCTTAGCTTTCTCCTAGAAAATTGGGAAGGAAAAGGCAAACTTTCAGAGGGTGGCTTCCCCTTGAAATGCCACCTGGGTGGACCTCACGAGCCTCTCAGCCACCGAGCCTCTTTCCCTGCTGATGGGAATCTTCTTGGCTCTCTCCAACCAAGAGGAGAGTGGGAGCAGCCAGGCAAGGGCAGGAAAAGCTCCCCTGGGTTCAAACCATCCCAAAGCTCATAAACCACATCATCAACCTGCTCAGCTCCATCACCACTCCCATTGACCGACTCCCTCACTTGGAAAATGCATCCCTGAGCCTACATTGCTCCATTTAATTCCAGCCCAAGCCCGCTTTTAGTCGAGGATAAAAGGCAAGAGCAGTGTGGGTTAGCATTGCTAATTAGAAAGGATCAGAGAGGAGGAATTAAGGGGATGAAAATCAGGGGAGGAAACGGTATCGGAATCCGAAATTTCAGCATCCAGCAGAAGAAACACTTGACATGGCTCCTGGGATCCAAAGGCAGGAGGAAGGGCTATGCAGGCAGCAGGACACAGGAACACCACTGATGCTGCTTCCCAGTCTTTTGAAGGGAGCAGGAGCAACTTTTTATTTAAACCCAGCACCAAATTAAAGGTGAGTGAATTCCTGCTTCTGCTGCCTCCTGACAAAAGAGTGGGATTCAGGAGAAGTCTGGCCATCCTGGGAGCAGACTGTGCTCCAATACTGGCACCTGTGGGGCACTTCTGCCACCTTAGGGCTGTTGGGCTGGAGAAACAGTGCCAGAAAACCCAGGCTGGCTCTGGGTAAGCCAGGTCAACACTCCCAAACTGGAACATGCCCAAGGTCCTGTGAGATGCCAGCTTGGCTGGTGCTTATCAAGGCGCAAGTCAGAGATGCTTGACCTTTCAGATTCTGTCCTGGAAACACCTTTATGGCTTGTTTTAACCATCCTGTGTGTGTGCAGTTTGCTTTTCATCTCCCCAGGAAATCCACTGGGCTGGGAACAGCATCTGAGGGGGTTGTTAAAAAGAGGGAGGGTGAAGGCTTGCCCAGTTTTTGCTCCTCTCCCAGTGGAGTGAAGACAGAGCAGGAGGGCTGCCCAGCCTCAGGAAGGGCCCATGTGCCAGCAGGGAGAAGGAGCAGGGTCTGAACTGAGAGATGCTGATCTGGGAGAGGCACCCGACACCTCCTCAGCGCTGCTGATGCATCACCAATTCAGGAGAGGAGAAGAGGGGAGGGATTCACACGCCTGCAGGGCTGGGACGTGCTGATGGAGGCTGTGAGGTCCCAGGGACAGGAGTTCACCCAGAGACGAGGTCACGCCGTGTTCTCAGCCAGCATCCCCTCCCCAGCCCGAACCTGAGCCCCTCGGCAAGAGCTGAAGGTGCCCAAGTCGTTTAACATCTCTGGGGCTCCCTGATGACCCATTTACGATGGCTTTGGTAGATCTCAGTCTACATCCCATGTTTAATGTGATTACAAGGCTGTGTAATTGCTGCGTAATTGTCCTTCTTCCTGAGGCTGGTGCACCCTGGGGTTCCAGCCTCTCAATCTTAATTAAAAAGGATAAATCTTAATCAACCTCAATCGGAATTTTGGAGCTTGGGGGAGGCAGAGGGAGGGTCCCTCAACACTCTTTTAGGGTGTAAGGGGAACATGAACCCACAGGGGGAAATCAGACGCACTAAAGGTCTCGAAGGTGCTGTGTCTCGTTATTAGGGGTCTAATTGAGGACGCTGTTAAACTATTTTAACTCCTCAGTAGCTGATTGATTGGCAGAGCAAAGCCTCAGGAAAATCCACCTGGCAGCTACAGAGCATTTCCATCCTTTCCCTCGTGTTTTATGGAGGGAAAAGAGCATGAGCAGAGATGCTCTTCGCCTTCCATCTGCTGGGAGGCAGGAGAAAATCGGCTTTTCCTAGTCCTTGATTCAAAGTGGTGGCACACCTTATTTCTCTCAGCAAAAGTTTGTAAAAGGAGTTTGAGACCCCCCCCACACCCCAGTTCTCCTTTTACCTGCCCACTCACAACTTCTGGTTGTGGAAATGCACCGATCCACAGAGCCAGAGAGCTGGAATGCAAACCAGCTCCTGCCTGGAAAGCAAGAATCCATGTCAGTGACGGGGCAGAGAAAATAAAGCCTTGCCAGGATCTGGCCCCCAGGCTGCTGGGACCCAGAGAATCCAAGGATGAGGAGAAAGGGCTTTCCAAGAGAAGGGTTTTCCAAGGCAGGCACGTGGAAAGGACTGCTGAAGGGAAAGGTAGGAGTAAGGAGGGGATTTGCAGGAGGTACATGGCAGATGACAGCCAGGACGGCATCAGAGACGCTCGGGCAAGTGACACTCAAGGGAAGGTTTGATCCAATCCCCACCTTCCTCCTGCTTTTTCCCATCCAGGACCAGAAGAGATGCCCTGCTAGTCCTGATATTTTTAGGGAAAAGCCACCCAGAGAGCAGGGTGAGCTGAAATGGGTGTGATGATGCAGCACATGAAAGAAGAGAGGTCTAGGTACACAGACATGCTCTTTCAGAGCTGTCTTATTAAGGAGTAACTGGGCCAAAGCTCCCACATTAACTACTTTGAGACTGGCAAGGATCTGCACTGCTCAGTATCCAAGGAAACCTAAGGAAAGTGCAAAAAGGGCTAAGAAAGAGTGAAATGAGGAGGAAAAGAGAAGAGAGTGATCCCAAGAACCTCTGGAGAGAGCTGATAGAGGAGGGGAGCTCAGTTAATCACATCCTCAAACTTCACTACTTCCAAATGAATTTTTAATGAAGAAAATAATGCTATTTTCCAGGTTTTTTCACCTAGAAAGGAAAAGCTCTGGAGCTTGCCACACCCCCCCTCAACACCTCTGGCGCCTGAGCATGCCAGGAGTACACTGAGAGGTGAAGTAGAGCCTTTTCCAGAGAGGTCTTGACCTTGGGAGTTGGGACCAGGAGTTAATTCAGTCTCACACAGACTGAGAAAATACTCTTTAAAGTGGAGACAGGAGATGGGAACTTGCAGGGGTCAAGGGGTGATGACACCCCTGGAAGGGGACTTGCTACAGAAGCCACACTTGGAAGCTGAGGCAGAGTTTTCCAAAACAAGGATGCACCCAAATTCCACAGGGTTCTGAAGATGGTGTGGGAGGGCAGATGGTGCCATGAAGAGAGAGCAGCCAGTGCCTTCACACACCTCCTCCATCTTCCAAAGGGACATCCAGAATGGACTTCATCTCCTGGCATGGCACAGAGATGGGCGCTGAGCACCATGGTACATGACTTCCACCTCCCTCTGGTCCTTCAGGATGAGAGGGAATGGATCCACATCATTTAAAATCAGTTGGAGCCATCATCACCGGATCCTGCCTTAGATGGGTTGTGTCAACAAGCCCTGCCTTTTTAAAAACCTTCTTTCATCTGATGTCTTTTGTTCTTGCCTTGGGAAGAAGAGTAATCATTCCCTGCCACTCAGGTTTTTATAGAGCTCTGTCACCAGCCCCATCGATCATCCCTTCCCTATGCTGAGGGGAGCCAGGTTATTTAAGTTTTCTCATCCATAAGCCATTCCACCCCTCTGATCTCCCTCAACCCCCTCTAAATTGTCACTCAGGGAGCCCAAGTTCTCAGCACAACAGCCAGAGATACACACAAGAAAGGTTCAGGGACCATGCTGGAACCTCTAAAATAAAAATGTGATTCTTTTCACCTTTAACCACCACACACCCACCCAAAACTGCTTTCAGGAAGGATTCAGGTCCATAATCTGGAAGCCTGATGTCCTAAAATTGTGTCTGAAAGCACTGGGCAACTCTTGCTTCCTCTGCCCGGTGAGCGCAGCTGAGCTGTTTTGCTCTCCTGTCTTCTGGTTCCCAGGGACCATGAAATATTAAGGGGAGAAAGAAACCCCAAACATAAAAAAAAAAAATTATAAGGTCTTTCCCAGGGGCTTTTTTTCTCCTGCTTGAGCAGGTCAAAGTTGCCCTTCCAGAAACGAGCAGAGAGAGAAGGCTTGTTCTTCTTTGACAGAGCCAAGACCTCGCTAGGCAAGGCATCTTAAAAGTAACTTCAGATGCTTTGTGAGGCAGAAAAAGGTGTTGGGATGGAGGAGCCCCTTTGGGCAGCAAACCCCCATCATCCAAATTGCTGTTTAGCTCCTCTGACAGCCTCTTTCAGTGACCCATTCATCTTTTCTGGATGGAGGGCTGCAAACTCTCCCTCCCTGCCTCCAGTTTTGTTCTTTCAAACTGTTCCATCAAAGAGATCTATGGAAGGCTCCGTTCCCAGCTGACAAGTGATCTATTTAAAGTTTATATGCCCGGGAACAATCACAAAGACTTATTAATGGGGAAACTGCTGAAGGGAGCAAGCCCATGTGCAGCCGCTACACAAACACGTCTCCATTATCATTTAATGCTCCCCAGCCTGGTGAAACGGCACGTTCCTGCTCCTCGTTCCACCCCCTCCCCCCCTTCAGTGCTTGGGATTCATTTATTCCCTGCCAGCAGGAGCAGGTGGGTCCCACCAAACCCACCTGAGGGTCTGGCAGAGGTGGCGCGTGGAGATCCGAGAGGATGAAGCTGCAAGGAAAGGAGCATCGCCTGGGAGATTCCCATGGTGGATGGTTCCTGTGGGGGAGATGCATCTCCAGCATGGACCAAGCACCTTCAGCCTGCATGGAAAGAGAGTGGCTGTCACCGCTGGGTGTGGGAACGGCAGAGTCTCATCTCCTGGGAATCAGAGGAACAGGCAAGTTTGAGATGGAGCAAAGCAAAGCCATCGCCAGCATGTGCCGACAGCTTGGGGTGTTTGAACAGAATCACAGAGGGACCCCCAGGGACTGCCCAGTCCCAGCCCTGCTGCCAAGACAGGGTCTCCTGGAGCAGGTGACACAGAAACGTGTCCAGATGGGTTTGGAGTGTCTCCAGAGAACTAGACTCACACCAGGTCCAGAAGAAATCCAGGCATGTTGCTGCCTTTGGAAGGAGGAAGGAGAAAGCAGCAGAAAGGTTGAGACATGGCCTGCGATTCCTTGAGCTGGTCACAAGGAAACATCCACAGTCAGAGAGCTCTACAAGCTTAGAGAGGGTCCTTCTACCCTCACTGATCACGTGCTGCCTGGGGAAAACTGCCTTCTCCAACACTGGTTTCTCAAGCTGGGAAAATCCAGCAATGAAACAGGAGTATCCTGGCCAGCCCATACCAGGTAAGAAACGCCAGCAGTCACTCCCACGTGTGCATGTCCCAGGTGATGTTTTACTCCTGGCACTCCGGAAAGCGGAGCAGGACCTTGGTTCCAGGAAATCAAAGATTTACCAGCGCGTGTCTGCAGAGCTCACCCGAGGAGCAGATGAACGGACAGTGAGGGCACTGCTCCCTCCTCTTCCCAACACACTTGTCAGTAAATGCAGCATTCCAGCCAGGCAATGACATACCGAATGTGGCCAGCCCAAGGTAATTGCTTGTGCTTTTCCTGCCTTAAGATTTCCAACCTTGTGGTTTTCCCACGGAAGGAGAGCCCTGCTCTTCTGATAAATAGCTCTGGCTGCACGGCTCAGGCTTAGCTTGACAACCAATTAAAGGTTTGAGAGACTAAAAAAAAAAGATATTAAGTGTGAGAAGGCTTTCTCTGGGATGAGGGGTAGAAAAACCTGGAGCTGTGAAACCCGAACGGGTGTGACTGATGGAAATAGGGTAAGGAACATGCACTGGAGAGGGTCAGCAGGGATCTGCCAGTCCCTCTGTCTCTGACACTGAGCTCCTTCCACAGACCAGCATCCTGGTATCTCCACCCCTCCTCTTGCTGCAGATTCTGGGTTTCTGCATCAACCATGAGCGTTTCTGAGATGGTCCCACTGTCCCCATGTCCCCCTCCAAGCAGCTGGCAGATGTTCCAGAGAGATGAGGCAGCTGGGACCAGGATCTCTGCCCTTACTGCCTCGCTCTGCTGCCAGCACCGAGCATCTCCATCTCAGGGATGGAGCCACACAGCTCTCCTGGCAGCAGAAGGGATAATTTTATAGGCAGTGAGAGCTCTGCTGTAGGCAAACAGTGCCCAGGGTGGTGCTTAAACCCATTTCCAAGCCTGTGGAGGGGCCGCATAAATGGACAGCGATGCCAAGCCTCGCTCCTCCCCGGCAGCCAGGTGGGAAAAGCCATCAGTGCTAGAAAAAGGCATTCCCCAAACACCCACAAGTCCCTCTAATGTAACAGCCTCGTGTATTGATTACCTGATGCGGCCAAATTAAGCAGCTGCTCGGAATTCCCCCCAAGATTTACGGACACGGCCCTGCGGCTCCCGGGTTTGTGCGAGGACACCAAGGGTGTCATTTTTTGGTACCGTTCCATTTGTTCATGATATTACTTCCTTTTATAGCTTCAGTAAATTTTTTCAAAAAGCACTTTTATTGAGCCCATTTCCTAATGAACAGCCTCTCCAATTGGCTTCCTGAAAGAAGTCAGGGCAATATTGACGCCTTTATGTCAACGCAGTAAAAAGCAAAAGGATGTTGTTAACGCCTCGGAGTTCACAGGTCCTCACCTGTGTGGCAATGCCTTGCGATGCAAAGAATAGATCCACCAAAAATGCATGAATCACTCAAAACTGAGCACCAGGACCTTGTACAGAGCGCAAGCTGGGATTTCAGGGGGAAATATCTCTATATAAGCTCAGGTCAATGCTTAGTGCGAATTTTCTTGTCTGTTGGGAAAGATTTTCTTTGGCTAGGGCTCTATGGTTGGGTTGGATGTCAAGTTAGGGTACCCCAGACTGAAGGTCATTACAGGGTGATGGGAGCAGTGCTGGATCTCACCTAGGGAAGCAAGCAGAGCTGGGGAAGAACAGCCAGATTTCCCAAGAAGCAAAGGAACAATGCAAAACGGGGTCAGACGTAGCAAGCACAGATCAAAAACCAGCAGGAAAGCATGGAAAAAGGGACTCAGAGATCCAGCCAGCCCTCCAGTTTCATTGCCTTACCTTGCAGCAGCGCTGACAGACAGTCCATCTGGCTCAGCCACGGGCACTGGGGCTGGGAGAAGATGCTCCAGGTCCAGAAAAGCACTCAGGGGCTGGGAATAGACAAGAACAACTGCCTTGAGCTTGGCTATCGAGCTCAAAACCAGCCACCCACCGCAATTAAACCATTGGCAGGTTATTCACCGGCAGAGTGAGGAGGCTCCAGCCAGTGGAAATCGGGTTTATTCAGGGCGAGGTGGAAAATCACGGGGGCAAGGGGAGCAGTCCCACTGAGATCACCTACCCTGTTGTTTCCTTGGAGTGAATGACACTGGTTTAAATTCAGACATGAGGTTATACCCAGGACATATTTCCTAGATAAATAAGCCACTAGCCTTTTCCACTTGTAACCAGGCAACACACAGACATGTGGGTGTAGGACGCCAAGGAATGTTTATATTGGGTATTATAACCTTTATTTACTGTTGGACCGGAGCTGCTCTCTCATTCTGAGGAAGAAAAGGAAGGTTTATTGCCAAGCTCAGTGGATATGGACTCCCGCCTTATACCAAGCCCCACTGGATAAAAAAAAAAAAAGAGGTATTAGATCTCCATCCTCCCCAAGCATCGGATCAAGGGTCCTGCTGCAGCTCTTGCAGGGGGGGAGCAGCTCTTTAAACATTTAACACGCTCAAACCAGCAGTGAGAGAGATGGAAAAATAAAAAAAAACACCCGGAGCAGCTTGATTTTCAGCCTTTGGAGACACAAAGCCATTAAACTTTCATGTCCACCCTTCGCCTCCTCCCTGCCCGGCTCTGATCCGATTTAGCAAACACACAGTCCCAGGGACCGGGACCTGCTGGAGGCAACGGAGGGAAGATAAACAAGGCATCAGAGCCTGGGCTTGGGATGCTGAAACACAAGATCCTAAGGAAAAAAAAAAAAAAGGTAGTTTCTTGGGGTTATCTTTTGAGGATGACTTGATTTCTGCGTCTTTTGCTTCCACCGACCCTGCAGGGATAAAGGGAATATCACCGGTGCTGTTACAAAGGTAACTAGGATGGGCACATATATGAATATCTAAATAGTGCATCTAGAAATAAATACATATAAAATACAAACATGTAAGAGATATAAATAAAAATACATCAAATTTTGGAATATATATAAAACTGATACCTATTTTTGTTTTAGGGAAGGCTTCGTGAAAGGATCTCGTGGGAACGATTAAAAATAAACTCCCTGGTGAGCTCTGCATTTCAGTAATCCAAAACATAGCAAGGAAAAGCAATACCAAGCTCCAGAATGGTTCAAATTGAGGTCCTGTCCATTTTTCCTCCCCTGCTCCTCGTGTTCTGCAGAAGCTGTCCCAAACTCCCCATTTCACCCCAGTTTCTGACATGGGGAAGCAGATTTGGGCTTTCCCTACAGTGAAATAAAACTATGTGAGGAGCATTTGCTGGAGGTTTGCATCAACCAGCAGCAGGGCCAAGTCACCCACACTGAACAAATCATCCCAAAAGCCGCATTTTCTGGATGCTGTCCCTGCCCTGTGCCCTGTGGATGCCCAGCCTTGGGCGTGGTGACCCTTAAGGTCATTTAAGCCCTGGAAAAGGTGGGAGTCTTCTTTCTTCAGCACCCACGGGTGTCCTGCTCCATGACAGAGCCTGCTAGGTGTCCAAGGTGGGACACACCTGGAATATAGGCCCTCAACCTGCCAAGGCCCACCCTGGCTCCTTTCCCACTGAGCTCTCCCTCCCTTTTGCTCCATCTTGGCTAAAAAGCTTCTCTGGGGACTTTTTTTTCCACGCCAGGAATGAGCAGCTCCAAGCAAAGCATGGCCAAGCCATGCAGCAAAATGCATTTGCAGATGAAGCTCTGTGGTCAGAAAGATGCCTCCAGCCCGGGGCACAGCCTGATCTCCAGGTCCCGCCACCCCATCACCACAGCTGCTCCATGCCCTGGTGACACCACACCGAGAGGACCACAGCATTGGGCTCCACGCTTGGACACTCCTGATGGCACCAGCAAGAAGATCAGGGAAGGTTTCAACAACCATCAGCAGGATGGATATGGCCATGGGATGCCCTCGGGATCACGGAATGATGGAATGGTTTGGGCTGGAAGGGACCTTAAAGCTCATCCAGTCCCACCCCCTGCCATGGGCAGGGACAACTTCCACTATCCCAGGTTGCCCCAAGCCCCGTCCAACATGGCCTTGGACACTTCCAGGGATGATGCCTTTAAACTAGAGGACCCCCATGACCAATAACCAGGAGTCCTTTGGGTGCTGAGGGGGAAAACCTGCCGGCCCAGCTACCCAGGGGGGGATATTTGGGGGAGGGATGGGGACACGCCCGTGCTCAGGGGATCTCCTGAAGCCTTCTGGTTTCCACAGGCAGTCTGGGAGCCATTAGGATGGACATCACGTACCTGCAGCAGCTTTAAAAGGTTTCATTTTGTACCACCTTGACTCGAAGTTTTGGTGCAATTCTTCGACTGCTGTTTATCCACTTGAAATCTGATTGGCCTCCTTCTGCAGAGACCTTTCTGGGACATTTTCCAACCTTCTGTCTCTGTTTATCTTGTACCCCTGATAGGGGAAGGGAAAAGAAACCTCAACCCAACCTCCAGGCAGGCAATCTGGTGTCTTCGCTGCACATCCCATTTTCCTTCCCCTTCTTACTGGTGTATTGTCTCTGTTCCTATTCCCACCCCCCTTCCTGCTCTAATAAAATCTGGGCTTTAGGACACTGAGGGAAGAGATGGATTCATTTCTGTGCAGCCCTGAAAGCCAACCTACCTGTCTTTAGTCCACTCAAATGGATCATTTCACCTCTGCAGCATCCCAGACCCAATTAATATCAGGCTAAAAACTGCCTTGTCTGCATGTTTGGAACAGAATCCGTGGCGTTTTTGATGGGAAGGATTTGTTCTCAGCCAGGGATGCAAATCAGGGTGGTGATGCAAGGGAGAGAAACTGCTTTTTGCTCAGACCAATTTTTTTTCTCTCCTGTTGTTTCTGACAGTGCAGAGATCAAACTTTTTCCAGCTCTTATAAATTCCACGAATTTTTTGGATGCTGAAAGGGAAGAAGTTGATGTTTCCTTTCAAAGCATTCAAGAAACAGAGCGGAAAAAATTAGAAAGACTTTTTCCCTCCTTTTTTTTTTGTGGGTTGTTTTTTTTTGTTTGGTTGGTTTTTGTTTGGTTGTTTTTGTTTTAGGAAATGCCAAAATAACAGATTTGAAGGAGAACAAATGCGATGTTTCCAGCCCTGGGGTGCAGCTCACCTGCCATCTGCAGGACTCCCAAAATCCTGGATAGGGAGTGGGACAGCAGCTCCCAACCCACAGCAGAAGCTGTTTGCCTTCTTCCAAAGGATGTTTTCCACACAATGGTTCTGCAGAGAAGTGCAAAAAAAGGGACTTGAGTTTTTCCAGAGCCTGGCTGGGAAGGGATAGAGATGTGCCAGGCAGGGAGGGTTTCGCTGAGGACCTGCTTCCCAAGGGGAGATCCCATTTGCATCCATGCTAGAATCATGGAATGGTTTGGGTTGGAAGGGACCTTAAAGACCAACCCCCTTTCCACAAGCAGGGACACCTTCTTCTATCCCACGTTGCTCCCAGCCCTATCCAGCCTGGCCTTGAACACCTCCAGGGATGGACAGGCACAATTTCCCTCTTCCCAGTCCTGACTGAACACGGAATTCAACCAGAACCTCTTGGGCTGACATGAACAGAAGTGAAATAGCCACACAAAGAGGACAAATGGGGAGAAGTGGCAACAAAGGAGCACAAGGAACCTTCCCCAGGCCACCACAGTGGACATGAAGGGTCTCTGGTGTGTCCCTCAGGGCCACCAGAGGCACAGGGGGACACAGGGAAGTGGGGCAACTCCATCCCCAGGGGATTACTCACAGGTAACTCCCAGCATCGCCCCAGGATGAACCAGCAGCTCATGGGAAAATCTCCACTCGCCAGAAAAGCTCCCAGAATCCTGAAAACACCAGGAGCCTGCACCTCTTCACCACCTCCAGCTGATTCCCCCCCTACTCACCCCCTGCTCCCTAAGAACCTCCCACTCTTCACCCTTATTATCTAATTTTTTAAAGTAATTAAGCACAGCTTGGAGCACTTGCTGCTTTTGGGCTGGGAAAGACCCTGGGTGACCAAACACGGAGACAGGAAGCTCCTGAAACACAAAGCTCGGAGCTAAACTGCCTTTTGTGGGGCTCAGAGTGAACAACTGCCTGCTGTCAACCCCCAAAAAAAACTCTGGAAAAGGGGTGCCACATCCCAAAATCAAGTATATCCCTTAGCTTAGCACCGCTGGGAAGGAGTTTTCTGTCCTGCAGGAAAATCCCAGAGAGAATTTAATGCTGGAAATAACAAGGTTCCCCCAGGGCAACGTTTGAACAGTGCAACATAAAACATGAAACCTACACAAGCAAGGAGGTAGAAAAGCCCGGGTGAAATTAGAGCTGTAACACCTCTATGAAACATTTTGACTGTCAAAGTAAAATGAGATTGAAAAGATCCATTATGACACTTTTGCAATAATTGGGGGGGGGGGGGTGTTAGATTTAATAAGCTTCTAGGAATTTTTCCAGTTCAGTAAAACTGCATGTTCAGCAAGAAAACCCCTGTAGCAGCAATATCAGTTTCCCTTTGGGATATTCCATGAATGTCCCAGAGGCTCAAGGATTATTTGCTTTCCTGCAGGGAGTACTGACAGAACCAGTCTGGCACATCCCTGGCACTGGAGGGGGGTTCGTGGGCTCGTCACAGGAATGCCATCCCCTTCCCAGCTCCATGGCCCTTCAGCCAAGCCAGGAACACCAGGCTGGAGGAAGAGAAGCAAGAGGGGGATATATATCCAATAAACAGTGAGGAAAGGGGGATTTTTTTGTAAGGGATGAGCAATTTTCCAGGCACAAACACAGGCAGAGGAAACAACAGCTGGGCTGTGCTGAGCCCATGCCCACAACTCCCTTGTACCTGTGTGGGTCTTCACAGGCTCACTAGGTTCTGTTGTGGCAGTGGGAAGTCCTTCCCGGGGGCAGGGAGTCATGGAACACATCCATCCAAATGCATCTGGCCAGTGGATACACAGTCCCAGCTCGCCAAGATGCCCCCCAGCTGGTGATGTTCCTCTGCCTGCCAAAAAGTTTCCCCTGCCACAATTTATCCAAGGGCACAGAGAGAAGGGGAGGGGGAAAAAAAAAAGGAGTGAGAAATCCCTGATGCATTTATTGAAAACCATTTTGGTCACAGTAGAAAATTGCTGGCAGCTCCAGCCCCATCATCTGAGCAGCTGCCATGTGGCCTCCAACCCTTCCCTGCTGGAAGCCAGCCTGGAAATGAGCTGGCCCCAGTACCAGAGTCCTGCCCGAAGAGTGGGAGGAGATTTGTTCCTTGAAATCAAACCCAGGGAATATCCTACCTGGTTCTACATGGGGAAAATGATGACCACGGGGTGTTCCTGGAGGGATGCAGAGCCCTGCAGGGTTAGCCTGGGCTGGCATGGGCACCCCCGAGGTACCTCTGGGTGCATGAGGACATGCTGGATTAGCAAGAGAGAGGTTGGGATGACTGGAAACACAGAGAAAGCATCATCTGGTGCATGGTCCCTGCGAGCGAGCATGGCAACAAGGGCCAAGGTGGGAGAGGATCTTCTATCCCATTCCCACCGTCTGCCCAGCCCGTCCTCCTCCCTGCAGAGAAGGGAATCATCAGCCAGAGCCCAAGTGATGTCCAAATGCTTCCCAATGCTCCGAGGAGTCACACTCAAAGTGACACTCATGTGTCCTGGATGGCTGCAAAAATGCTGAGCAGTGGTCAACCCAGAGCCACAAGTCTCCCTTGGCACCCCAGCAGAGGGAAGGGTTGGGGTATACCTGTTCCTGGTGCCCACGATGACCCAGTGCCTTCCCGCAGGCACTGGGTACAACATCAGGCTGGCTTGGCACTGCCCAGGGTGGGCAGTGTCACTGTCCTGCTCTGTCCAGCTCCTGCTGACAGCACCAGCACCAGTGGCAAAGCAGCAGGATGCCACCACCCAGCCAGAACTGGGTCCTCTGTCCTTCTGCCACTGGAATCTGGTGACCACTCCTTGCTCCCTGGGTCCATCAGCCGAGTGTGACCCTCAGGAGGTGGCTCCTTGCAGATCCACCCTGCTCTCTAGTGTCCAGAGTCCTGCCCAGGCTGGGACTGAGCCAGTGCCCCACCCAGGGGGGTGGATGCTCCGAGCCCATGGCCCCAGCACTGCCAAGACAACTCACACAGATGGCCAGCAAACCCTCTCCCAGCAGGAGATCTCTGTCTTTCAGCAGTCCAACTCCCAGGCACGGCTTTCAAAGGAAAAGCGAGTCTGTTTTGGAGAATTTGAGATCCAGATCTCTCTGTCATGGCAGGAGACACGACAGTCTCTCTCCCTCCCTCCTACCTCCCTCCTTCACCTCACTAAAATCCTATTTCAGAGTCACAGCGTGCCAATCTCTATCCCAAGGGAAGTGGGGAGCCGTTTCCTCTCCTTTGCACACTTCAAAGGTGCTCGTGATCTGAGAGCGTCTCCCTCTGGTTCCCTTCCCCTCCAGCTTGTTTCCTCATCTGGCAGCCTCCGTACTTCCAGCTCCTCTTGCTCTCTCCCTCACCCACGTAGCTGGAAGAGAGCTGCACATGGATGGCAGCTCGGCTCGGCTTCCAGAGGCACTGGGTTCACAACCTCCAAGCACTTCTCTGTTTTTACTCCAATCTTTCTCCTATTTTTGAGCTTTGCCCCCCTCCTGCTAACTCATGTCAGCCCCAGCATGCTGGATGTGTTCCTAGCTGATGCTTAGAGACGATGAATCCCTGTCGGGTACCACGTACATGGAGATTTGTCACAGGCCCATGTGGGTTCAAGCTTCAGTGTCCACTTGTGCAAGCAGATCCCACCCCATTCCCCAAGGTCTGGATAAGCCCCCAAATCCAGCAGGAATCGCTGCATGCCCACCCCAAGAAGATGCACAGAGACTGGAAATGAAGGGGAACGTCCCACCAGGGACAACATCACAGGAGACCCAGTTCAGATCTGGGGGGGTAATGGAGTGCAGCCTGAGGAGGGGACCACCCCAAACAAGCCCACCCCATGGCTTTCTAAACGCTGTGACCTCTTTGCAGGCACAGGATTTGGGCAGAGGGATGAGAGGGTTGATAAAAGATTCATTCCAGAATCAATGGGGCTATTCATTAGATTGCAGGGAAATTAAATCCTTTCCTGATGGCAGAAAGGGAGTAACAGGAGAGGAAACCACCCAAAAATGGTGGGACCAGAACAAGTTTGATTGTCCAGCTCATCCAAGGATTACCTTCCATGTCAGGACTGAACAACTTGCCTTTCATCCTTCAAGACTGTATCAACCAACAGGGCAGGTTAAACCAAGTGTATTAACTGTAAAGGGTAGGAATCAAAAAGCCAAATAAATCATAGATGCAGATTTACATGGTTTAAATAAAGCCTTTGAAACAAGACATTATCCACTGGAAACTCTTAATGAAAAGCCAGCAATGTTCTCAGAAGCAGAAATATTCTCAGCAGGAAGGCAGGACATCTATTAAAGCCAGGAAAATGAGATGAATGGAGCTCAAAGTTAGTGATTTTTAATACACCAGTCGGACACTGGGAATTTAGGCTAATGCCATTTGGAATTAGCTCTGCTCCCAAGGTATCTCAAAGAGTAATTTAGCAGATGTTTGAGGGATTAGGAGGTGCTGCAGTTAAAGCAGACGATATTTTAATTTGGGGTTGTGGAACCTCAAGGAACATCATGAAAGGCAGAGGTGAGTTCTGCAGACAAGTGAGAGGAGGACAGGCCTATTTGCATATTTAAGGAGTCCAAATGCCACGGGTATAATTGGCCTCAGGTGAGTCATGTCAGCCGTAGTGTCCTCCAAAATAAACACCAACTGGCTGATGAAATGACCTTCAAAACTGTGTCGACACTGAGGCCAAGATGGTTTTAAGTCAGCAGCTTGGGCACTGGAGGCTTCTGGAAAGGTGCCCTTCGTTTGCTGTCCAAGTAGGGTTTGGAGATTTAGCTGCTGGGAACTCTCTGCCAAGGACACTTCTGTCTCTCTGCCCAAGATCTCCTCAACCCGATGAGCACACTGAGGGATGTGGTTTCTAAATCCAATTACGAGTTGTAGAGGCACTAAGATTAAAAAAGATGTGAACCAAAAATGGTCTATGGGAAGATGCTGGAGAAACCAGACCAAATCCCCATGGAACATTCTAGCAGCCTCCAAAGCACGAATGAGCTGAACAGCACCTGAGGGCCCTCAGGTGCCTTAAAAAGACTCCACATGGGAGTTCCCTGTTAAAAGGAGAGCTTTAAAAAGTCTAAACTTGAAAATTCCCAAGAATCGTTCACCCTCCATGTCACCTAACTAAGAGCCCAGGGCTGGAGACAGAGAGGATGGGGAAGGCATCTCAGCAGGAAGGAGGATACAAGCCCTGCAGGGAGACTGAAAAATCCCCCCTGAGCAGTGACACTGACAGCTGTTATTCTTCTTTTACTGCTCTAAAAAAAAAAAAAAAAAAAAAAAAAAAAAAAAAAAAAAAAAAAAAAAAAGGAGGAAAAAAAAAGAGGGAGAGAAAAAAAAAGGATGAAAAAAATATTTACCCAGTTTATAATATTGCTCTGGATCAACATATTAATTATTGATACAGCCAGAGACGAAAGCAGTCTCCAAACACCTCCCATCACACCAAACTCATGTGAGAGGTTTCTGTCCATCAAATCCTGAAAGGGAACAGCCTAAGAGTAAGTCTCCAAGTGGAGGAGAATGCAAAGGGAGAGGGAACACTATCCTGACAGGAGAGAAATCCCAGTGTCCACATCAGCTCCTGGGGCAGCTGAGCAAGGAGCTGGTTCTCCAACACTCAGTGCTGGACATGACTCTGAACAAGGGGCAAAATGACCCTCTCTGTGGGCACAGACAAAGGAATTTTGGGGGGTGAAGGTGGCAATATGAACACAAGCTCCTCCTGGCTGCCACCAATCCACTCTGCAGTGGGTGCTCCAGAATTAGGCAGAGCTCTGCTCTGAGAGAGGCTGCCTGGGCATTAATAATTCATGCTAAAAAGCCGAGCCAAACTCCTTGATGTGAGTTTGCAGCCTCTCTTGCTGAGCCAAGTGGGGTGGACAACCTGCTGCCACCAGACCTCCTCCTTCAAGAGGTGTCTGTGCTGGAAAAAGACGGAAAACCTCCCATGGCAAGCAAAAAAATCCCATTTTTAAGCCTCATGGTGGGGACTTGGTCTTGGCCCCCTCCTGGAGTCACTCAGACAAGGAGGGGGAAATAACAATACTTGTTGAAACTTCAGGGAAGGACCAGGGAGGCATTGCTCCATGGTGTAATTATCTACCCTGGGTTGCAGCCAGGACACAGCCTGGGATCGGATCCGGGTCCAGCTGTGCAGCCTCATTCCGGCAGAGGCGCAGCTGTGGAATTTATCGGATTCCTTCCTTCGGGGGCAGTGAAAGGCCAGTTTGAGCAGCGGGGCGAGAAAGCACTGGAGCCGTGGAGATGGGGAGGGGAAGGGCCCACAGCACAGGAACCTCCTGCTCACCACGTGCCCTTTCCCACCTGCCCATCATTCCCCACGTACATCAGACCCCAACCTCCAGTGGCGAGAGGCTCATCCCAGACCAGTCTGGGGATGGGATCAGGGACCACAACAGTTCACTGTGCCTTTGCAAGGGGCAAAAGAGTTTCCCTTCACCACGGGCAGTAGAGGGAGGTGTTGTCATCCTACCACCTGCTCCCACAAGTGCTGGATCCTGTTATTCCACCTCTCGTGGGATCCTTACTCCACTTTGGTGCTTCCAGATACTGCGACCTCACATGTTCAAACATTTCTTTGTCACCCAGAAACAAAACCACCAGCATTTAGTAAACACACACGTTTTGTAAAACAATTGTAAAACAATTCCTAGGCATCTGATCCGGTTTGGTAGTTGATTCCCATGGTCTGAGAGGGGCATTTTGCAGTGTTTAAGGTGACCAGGGTCTCATTTGCCTTCAGCTGTGGAACTTTGGACAAAAACTGTCCTTGATGTAAGAAAAGCTCCTCCGAAGTTGAAGTCTTGATCACGAAGATGTGGGGACCCTCCAAAATTCCAACCAAGGAAATTGTGTCTAGGAAAGACACAATTGCCCCACCAAAGAGACTCCTAGAAGACCTGAACTCCAAAATCCCCCCAGACTTGGTGGCCGTGGTCAAAGGGACACGGGCAGGTTTGGATGGACCTTGGGTAGGGACTATTTTTATCTGCTGTCATTGAGGGTGTCTGGGGGACATCTCCAGTGACAGAAGAAGTGTTTAATCAGCCTTGTCCCACCAAAAAGCCTGGTCCTGTGCTGATTCATAGGGGACTCTCTACCTCCAGGGTTCCTACAAACTCTGAATCGTTAATAGCTTGTCCTCACGCAACCCAACTATTTTTTCCCCAAGCCTGGAAGCTTCCTCTCCTGCTCATCAGCAAATCAAATTTCTTAATAGCAAAGTGAAATAACCTGAGAAGTAATGGAAAAAAAAAGTGAAGCATTAAGCTTTCCCAGGGACCTTGATCTCTTTTATCATCTCATTGTCTTCAGAGGGGTGGTTTTCTTTCAATCTAATTATCTCCTGGATATGTGTTGTCGGCTCTCTTACGCATCCCGGCTTCCATCAAAACAAACCAAAAAAAGAAGTTAAATCCCCTTTTATTGTTTTTTTGATGAGAAACTCATGCTAATAACTTCCATTTGGGAAATAATTTCAGTGACTATACCTTGTTTTCCTAGGAGATGTCCCATGGGAGCTCAGCGGTGTAAGAAACGGCCACGAGGAAGAGGCAGCTGTTGCCAAGAAGGATAAAAGGGATATGCATGTCCAGTGTGCTTCCTGAGGGACTTGACCCACATGTTCAAAAAATAATCCATGGGAGGTTTTGGCCATTTTTGGGAAGGATTTCCTGCAAGCACCTTCTGTACTTGGCCACAAAATGGAAAGCAGACAGTTAGAAAGAAAAGGGGAGGATTGCTGAAGGCTCGAGGGATGTATTAGGGAAGAGCTCCCTGGGATCACAGAGGGAGCAATAGTGGAAGGTGAAGATCCTGCAGCAGGGCAGGAGGTGCCTGCCCTTGAGAAAGGAGATGGAGACAGGAACACAGGAGGTGAGAGTGTGCATGGGGAGAGACAGGGCAGGCCAAGATGGTTCTGCTGGAGAAGGTGGAACCAGGTGGAAAGCCATGGGAATAGGCAGAAACAGGGATCAGGGCTGCAGGCAGCACGTGGTGCCCTGGCCTGCCTGGGGATTTAGAGGCAGCAGCATCTGGTGATGTATATAATTACATGGCTGAGTGTCTCTCTCCAGGAACAGTTCAACGCCTCACTCCCCTCGAGCCTGACAGTGCCAGGGCCGTGCATGGAAACTAGGAATGGATTTGGTTGTCCATAGGGAACACCCCGCTTCTCTCTCAGGCAGCAGCACAATCCAGGCAATGGGGAATCTCAGAAAAAAATAGCAAGACTGAAAATACAGGAAGAGTGGGAAATCTCCAGACATAAACCCTCTCCAAAGTCTGTCTCCCCCCGAAACTGAGCTCCTTTACAGTCCCAGCACAGCATCTGTGTCATGAGACCACTCCTGGAGGGTCTGTTTGCTCTCACCTCACACTGATCAAGTGAAGGGAATGAAGGCCTTTTTTGGTTTCCTGTCTCCCAAAAGGCTCCAGTAATTCCCATCAGTGCCAAGTATCTTCCACATAACAGGCACAGAACCAGCACCACATGCGAGAGCTGCTCCATCATTGAACTTATGGTAGGAGGAAGGGGTGTCCTCTCTTCTAGATGGCTTGTTGCTAGATTAATACAATAATTGGTGTATTAAAGCACACAAACCTGTGACTTTTGGAGATGTGACTCTTGCCTGAGTCACTGGAAAGCTCTTTCCTTGGCATGAGGAGCAAAGCAGGTTTCTTGGAGAATCACATTTAAGCAAAGGTCGAAAGGGTATTTGTGCCCAAAGAAAAGGCCTGGAGGCTTGGAATGGGTTGATTCACCCTGCCCAGGAGGAGGAAATACTGAGTTGGGCCAGCAGAGGTGACAACATCCCGCTCTGGGATGATCATGCTGGAATCAGGAAGGTTAAACACCAGCAGGACAATGGGGACGAGACCTCAGCACAACACCAAGATGTGCTGAGAACAAAATTAATCAAGGGCACCACGGGATGTGGCGTGAAAAAATGATTTAAGTGCCTGCCCACCAATCCCTGCAGCCTGGAAATGCACAGACAGCACTGAGCTGCTCGTTTATAAATAAGCATTTGACCCGGTCGGTGCTGCTGAGAGCTGGTGGGAAGTGGTACCTGCCAGGAATGCCGAGATGGCTCTGAGTCACTCCGGCAGGAGCGAGAGGTGGAGGACGGGCATGGCTGGAAAATATCCCAACCTGATATTTGCAGCCCCAGTGAGAGCTTGGAGAGAAGGGTTTGTTCTGGCATCTCCCTGGGGCTTTGTACACCTCTTTGTTCCAGCGTTCCCCCATGGCAAGCCTGCGCCCCAGCCCCACGTCACACCCCCAAACACACACACTCGCTAATGACATGCTGGCTCCCAATATTCTGTCCAAGAGGAGTGGTGGCCATGGCCAGGAAAAGCAGCAGCCTGCAACAGGTGAAGGAAGAAAGATAAACACTCCAAACACCCAAAATTTATTCAAGGAAGATGAAAAAGGGAGAGATTTTTTGTCATTAGATTGATGGCGAGACATAAGGGCAAGAGAGATAACGCAGAAAGGAGCATGAAGAGATTTATCCTGAAAGATATTCCAGATAAACAGGAGGCAGATAGATGAATAGATATAAATGGATTAGATAAATAGACTGTAGGAAGGGAAAGGGGGGTGAAAAATGAATGAATATATGGATAGAACTTTATTTCCCAAATAAATCCCAATCTCCTATTTCAGTCTTTGGTTTGCAGACATAAAATGCACCTGCTTTGAGAGATGGGAGAGGAATGATAAAAAGCTTCCTCACCTGTTTTCCAGCCTCTGGCAATGTTCACTCCTGACCACGGGGAGCTCAAAGCATGTGTGTAACCCCAAAGCCTCCCAAATCCTTGGGAAAATGCTGCTGCCAGGGATACCTCCCTGGAAGGAGAGATGCTGGTGCTCCAGGATGCACAGGGAAGAGCTGCCTCCATCCTGTACTTAACTTGGACAAGGAGCCCCGTGCATGTGTGCTCTCACAACATCTATGCTGCACACCCACAGAACCATGGTGGGTTTTCCATCTACTGCTGCTTTATTCCTAGACCACAGGAAAGAGGAAAAAAGGAAGGCAATTTCATTCTAAAGAGGGGAAACTTCACATGGAGGTGAAAATCCTGTATTCTGTCATGATTTACCCCATTTTCCTTCCAGTGCATTCTGTCCCTCATGTTCATGGCTCCCAAGAAGAGATGGGTCTCAGCAGACCTGTGAGATGCCTTCAATCCCCGCTGGCACTGTTTCTGTGCTTGCCAGGAGTGGAAGTCTCACCAGAGACTCCAAAACTCCGCAAGCTGTGGCTCAATCCTGCACAAAGGCACAGCTCCCTGTGCTGAGAGTTGGGCCCAGCCCAGCCCTGGATGACAGGGCAGAGTGAGGAGGTGCTGTGGCTGTGTCACAGACCTGCTCAGTGCAGGTGTAAGAGGCAACATTACACATCCACAGAGGGCAAAACATTTGCTTCAACAGATAGAAAGATATAAAACCCAGGAAGAGATGGATGGATGGATGGATGGATGGATGGATGGATGGATGGATGGATGGAGAGCAGGGGTGGGGATCAGATGCCCAGTGGGAGCTGTCACCTTCCTGTGAGCTGGGTTTGCAGCATAAAAAAAAAAAAGTATATTCTGGGATCAGCTCAAGCAAAACCACTTCGAGTCATGATGCATTTGCTGGAGGGTTGGAGCGCACACACGTATCCTGAGGGTGGAAAAAATACCCCTTTTTTCCTACCACAAACCTTCAGGGAAAGAAAGCAAGCACAGGCACAACGGCCCGGGGACATTGCTGAGATCAATGGGTCTGCAAAGCAAGAGTTACTGAGAGATATCCCGCAACAAAATCCATCAGGAGTGATGGATAGGCAGTCTGGGAAGGGTTTGGGTGCAAGCAGGGGGGGTCCCTGAAAACACTCTCTCCCCTGAGGAGCTTTGCTGGCACAGCTGGCAGAGCTTCTGAAAGAGATCCCGAGGATGAGCCGTCAGAGCAAGAAACAAAACCCCGCCTCCCCTCCCCCCAAAATCACCTGCCAGGGGTTTAGGCTAAATATATCTCCAGCCCCGCTTGTATTCCCAGGGCCGCAGTACTGAGAACGGCAGGACTGCTGCCGGGGTGGGCGGCACGGGAGAGAGGGGCTGGAGCATCGTGGGCGGGCACAGGTTGTCCCCGGAGTCCTCACGGCACCCCTCGCTGTGGGAGAGGTGGGGCGCGGGGGGCTCAGCGTGGGAGGCAGGGGGAGCGTGGGAGAGAGCAGGTTTTGGGAGCGCAGGAGGGCCGTGGGTGAGGAGCTGGAGGTATATTTAGGTGCTCGGGGGTGGGAAGGAAGAGGGGTGTCTGGCAGGGGTGGCTGTGCCTGAGTCGTAGCCCTTGGTGGGAGGGTGTTCCTGAGGACTGGTAAGCCCTGGGCGAGGGAGATGAGAGGGGAGGAGGATGCACCAGGCATCCCTCCAGGATGGGGTGTTCCCGGTGAGCCAGAGCCATCACCACCACCCTCATGGTCCCTCTCTGCCAGAGCTGGAGCATCTGTCCATGCCTTTAGGCAGCCATCCCCATTTATTCCCTGCCCTAGAGCACCACCAGACCACGGCAGAGGTGAGATGCCCACCCCAAAGCCGGGGAACAACGTGGTGGCTGTCACAGCTGTCAGGGGACAGCAGCCAGGATCCAACCCCAACATCACATCCCAAAAGGAAAACAACCTCCTGCACCCCTCAAAGGCTCATGGAGGTGCCTAGGGTGGTCTTTGGTGCTCACCTTCCAGAAGGAACAGCTGAAAGGGGGCCAGGTATCCCCACCAAAGGAGAAGGGCACCGGCATCCATCCCCAGGGTCTGGCCAAAACCAGGTGACAAAACATCTCCCCAGCCGTCTGGGAAAGAGAGCTACCTGGACATTTTTCCAGCAGATTTTTGTTATTTTGCAGGAAATATTTTTCCAGAGCAGCCCGAGAGACCTGGACACCCTGGAGATTTACACGTGGGCAAGCGCCAGCCAGACCTTGCTCCTAATGAACACGAAAGCTCTCCACGAAGCCTGCCAAAACCCGGAGTGGGAAAAGGACAGAAGGCAGCCAGGGGAATGCGCATCAGTAAGTTTTATGGAAATCCTCAGTCGCTGCGTTTCCATGAATCTCGAGAGCTACTGCAGGATTGCAGGGCTGGGTGGGACCAACCCCCCCCTATGCAGCTGTACTTCACGTTCCCAACACGGCTCCAAAGAAACCAGGGGAGTTGTGTTTTCTTTCCTTCCAGAGGGTGGTAGGGCACAACCGGTTCTTTCTCCAGCTTTGCCAGAGTCAAAAATTCCCCCGAGTGGGAATTCTGCAGTTGCACCTCTACTCATGTGGTGGGTGGGGCAGCACCCTGTGGGGGTTTCACTCCTGGGATCAGCTCCCTGGGGCTCCTGCAGCATTGTTCCAGCAGGATCCTGCACCACCAGTGTCTCCTTTGCCCAAATCAAAAACACCCCTGGCTTCATCAAGTGTCGGCAGCGACGGGGAGAGATCCGCTGAACCAAACCTCCACAGGGAGGGTCTCAAGGCCCCCACCGAGCCTGCAGCTCCTCCAGCCCAGCATCCAATTTATATCCAGAAGGGTGCTCTACGCCCCTGAGGGCAAATCCCTCTGTAGACTGCAGTCCTCTGTCATTAAAGGGCACACGACCGAGCTCCTCCTGGGTTAACCCAGCATTGCTCTCACGGAGGAGCCTGCAAAGAGCATCTGTGTCATTTTTTCCAGTCCCAAAAATAACAAGTGATGGAGGTGGCTCCAGGGTTTCAAGCCACCTTCCAAGCTCAAGCCATCCTTGGGAAATGCCAGCCTCCAGGAGCTCCCAGGGGCTGCTTGCAACCACTCGTAGGAGGACGCACGCTTCCAGCCCTGCTCCTCTGCGCTTCCGAGGTCTTTGGATGCTCTTGGAAAAAATCCCCAGGATACATCGGACACCATCAGTGATGCTTAGAGCAGCTCAGAAACCTTCCCCAAGGCTCCAACACTCCTTCACTGGCAGCATTCCCAGCTTTGAGGGTCAGGAAGGGGAATAACACCCTTCCCATTCTTGGGACGGTGATAGATGAGCCTTTGAAGCGCTTCCGTTGGCAGTGATGGAGATCAAGGGCTGCAGCCAAACATTTGTCTGCAGTTTGCAAACCTGGGGTTGGTGTTGCTGCCCTCGCAATGATGCCAAATGCTCCCTGGTCCCATATTTCCCATGGTTCTGCTTCCCTGCCTGTCCACAGGAATTACCCGTGGACATGCAGCTCTAGCGGCATCCTTTATGCTTGCAGGTGGAGATTCAGGAGCAATATATTGGCTTGTCCTGACTGATTTTGACCCCAGCCATGCATATATCTCCTGTAGGAGGTGCCTATAGGCATGCCCAGATGAGAGCTATTGCTTCCCTGGTTTTGTTCTGCAAGAAAGTCCATGGAAAATTTGGGAAAATGTGGGCAAAAAATCTGATTTTTGGAAGTTTTCTAGCATTGATGGGACTTGTCCTGACAGGATGGCTCCACCAGAGCCTCCCCAACCCTGTCACCTACTCATCTTCAAAATCACCTCGGGTGTTGGTAAGGGCCTGGTGGGAAGAACATCTGGATGTGGCCCCGCTCAGAGCCTATTAAATGGTTTTCCTCAATCAGAAAAATGAAGCAGAAGCCATTTCCAGCTTGCAGGGGCAAGGAGAAACTCAGAGCCAGTCTGAGGCCACCACGGCCCAGCACCTGCAAGCAAATATATCACATAATCCCACTCCTAAATGGATTAAATGCCTTCTTAAAGCCAGATGGCCCCTGGCTGTCCTCAAAATCCCTCCAGAAACTCTCCTGGCAGCCAAAACCCTTCCGCTAATTTTTTTAAGCACCTCCATCCTAATTGGCTGCGCAGCTCATTGCTGTGGCTGTGCAGCTCGTTTCATCTGCAGAAACAACAACTATGGGCAGGATTCGACTCCTTACAACTGCAAAGCTGCTTTATGGCCCATAAAGGAAGAGATTACCACTTACCTCGCAAACATGCCTCGAAGAAGCCTCCAATTTTGTGCTTTCCACCGGGCTTGTGGGTTTTAAAAGCTCCTTTTCCTCTCGTTTTAAATCAGAGCTAAAGTTTCCCTGTGCGTGTTGGCTACGCTTTGGTATAATTAAAGATATGGAGTTTGGGATTGTTCTTATTTCCGTGGCAGCTCTTGTGAGTCAACAAAACGCGGGCTGGAAATGCCACGTGCATGGCGAGGAGTTTGGCTCCGGGCGGCTGGAAGGGTGGCCGATGGCAGCGCGTCCATGAGCATCCGCTGCCTTTCTATTCCTGCACCTATCCAGGAAGAGTGCAATTATTAATAATTAAAAGAATTAAGAGATTAATCAGAGCAGGGCGAGTGCTGTACCCCAAGAGCCTGTGTTGAAGGCTCTGGAGCTGCAGCTCCAGGCGTAGAGCAGAGCCCTTCCCTAAATGCTCTGTGCTTGTGCCCTGTTTCCAGGATAGTTAAGGAGAAGGAAGCAAAAAAAAAAAAAATAATCAAGCCAAGGTCAAGATTTGTGTAGTTCCCAGCTTTTTATCCACATTCAAACATTCCATCTGGAGCCATGAGGCATGGATGGGGACCCCAAACCCATCTCAGCCCTTAGAGCCATGGGAAAGGGATGGGGCATCAAAGAAGCCCTGGAGCAACAGGACATGGATGGGGACCTCAAAGTCCATCCCAAACCTGGAGCCCCAGGGCATGTATGGGGACCCCAAACCCATCCCAAGCTGTGAAGCCACAAGACATGGATGAGACCCCCCAAGCACACCCCAGCCCTGGAGCCACCCCAGCCCTGGAGGCACGGAGACCCAAAACACATTCCAAGACCCAGTGCATGGATGGGGAACCCAAACACATCCCAAGCCCCAGAGCAACAGGACATGGATGGGAACCCCAAACACATCCTGAGCCTCAGGGCAGGGATGGGGACCTCAGATGCATCCCAACCCTGGAGCCACAGGGCATGTATGGTGATCCCTAACCTATCCCAATCCTCAGAGCCATGGGGCACGGATGGAGACCCCAGAGCCAAAGAACAAGGACAAGGATCCCAAACACATCCCAATCCCAGAGCCATGGGACAGGCATGGGGATCCCAAACCCTTCCCAAGCCACAGGGCATAGCCAGGAGCAACATCCAGTGTTGGGGGGTTCCCTTTTCTTTCCTGACCCTCCTCTTCTCTGCACCACCCAGGACAGCCCCCTCTTTACTTTTCCTCCTCCTCCTCCCCTCAACTGCTTCAGCTGCCTGCTAATTCCCATTTTAATTGCCAACAACATCCTTCTCAACAAACCTGGAGCATTTTGGGATCTGCAGTGCCCCTAGAACCTGTCTCAGTGCCCACCTGGGACCAGCAAGGTCTCAGGGCAAACCCCAGGGCACCTCTTCTTCCCACAGCCAGGCCACCTTGGTGACCACACCATTCCTCCACAGTTTCTTTTTCCTTTAGTTAAATCACAGTTTTCCAACAGGGAACAAAAAGCAACCCAGTGTTTTCTGCGGGGAAGTTTTTCCCCACCCCACAAGCCTTGGGCAGGTTATCTCCTCCAGTCCCAGGACCTGTAGCAGCCCTTCCAACAACTCCTATTAAAGCACAGAACCTTCTCCACAGAACCTTCTCCCACATCGCCCATCCATCAAGCTGCACTTTGCCTTGAAATGAAAGGAAATTCAGTTTATTTGATCCTCGGACTCTCGAGGAGCAATTTCACAACAGCTGGCGACAAGGATTTATCCCTTGTCCAAAAAATAAAAAAAAAAAGGCACAACCCCTCGTAGCAGCACCGAGGGATTTTTCTGAATGGGAAGGAAATAAAAACAAGCTGAAATTATTCCTGCAAAGGGGGAGGGAGGTGGGAATAATACCTTGTTCTGCTCTTGGCACATTGCTTTGATCTTTACTTTGTAGTTACCATAGTGACAAATAAAAAAGGCATAGGTGGAATAAATTGCTGGAAGTTGATGGTGTCCTACATACGTTTCTCCAGCGCACGCAGCGTACGCTCGGCTCAGCTCTGCGGCTCACGGGGAGTATTTACACCCTGCCTCACCCTGAGTGGTGTTTAGGCACGTCCCAGGCACAGAAAGCTCCATCACTGGTGGTCTGGAGGAAGGAGGAGAGCATTTGTCTTGTCAGCAAAATCAAAGTACTGCAGCTTGGGGATGGACCACCGTCCTCCTCCCCTGGGATGGTGCTGAGGGTGAGGCAGTAAAAGTGATATCAGTCATATGAGGGAGAGGGGTAAAGCCTGCAGACGACAGTTAAGGGAAGAACATCTCCATCATCCAATGAACCTTTTTTCCAGCTGCTCTGATGCCTATGCTGGGCTAAAAACAAACAAACAACAAAACCAAAATGTAGGAAGACTTTTTTTTAAATGGAGAAATTCTGCCCCCCGTTGTGCTGCTTTGCCCCGGATGGTTCACTCCAAGGAGCAAACTTCAGGGCAGAAAGTTGCTGTCAGTTCCAAAAGAGCCTGAAATTTCAGGGGGTTCCATTTCTCCTAGAAAACACCCAAAAAAACATTGTCCAAGTCAGTTCCTACTGGTTAGGCAGGACTTAAGCTTGGACAACCTTCATCCCAGCCACTTGACGCTCTTAACTGGGGTGACCTAACCTGGAGGTACCTTTATCCCCCCCCCCAATGCCTTAATACTTGTTTTTTATACTAAAAGAGGAGCAAAACTCTATTAGCATTGATTTCTCTCTCACAGAGAGGTTCATTGCAGGTTGGGATGACTCAAACCATTCCCCAGGATAAGCTGGGATATGGTCCCATGCCAGAGCAGCCGCTCAGACTGGCTGGTCCCTGTCTCACGGAGCAAGGGCTGGCTGCAAGAAGCAATGGGATGCTGCCACAGGCTCTGATCATCCTGATTTTCCCATGTATGTACATTTGGAAATGACTAATTCTTACATTCAGACCAAATATTTGAAGGCTCTGATCCCAAGCAGACGCACAAAGGAGCAGAGCAAACAGGGATGAATCCAATTCCCCATACACAGAATAAAACACAATAAAAATCAGAGGAGCAGGGCCAGTATCAGACCAGTGGAGGAGCTTTGGGGGCTGAAAAAGAGCCAGAACAAAAGGAGTTACCACCTGGAGGGACAAGGCAAAGGCAGCATGGGGGGGATCCTGGAGAAGAGGAGATTGACGGGAGACCTCCTTGAAGTTACAACTTCCTTGTGAGGGAAGAGGAGGGGCAGGCACTGAGCTCTGCTCTGTGGGGATCAGTGACAGGATCCAGAGAATAGCCTGGAGTTGTGTCAGGGCAGGGTTAGGTTGGATATCAGGAAAAGGTTCTTCCTCCAGAGGGTGGCTGGCATTGAACAGGCTCCCCAGGGCAGTGGGCACAGCACCAAGGCTGACAGACCTCAAGGAATGCTTGGACAGCCCTCTCAGTGACAGGGTGGGATTGTTGGGGTGTCTGTGCAGGGCAGGAGTTGGACTTGATGATCCGGATGGGTCCCTTCCAACTTGGCAGACTCCGTGATCCTGGGTCGTTGCACCCACATGGCAGGCAGGGAGGCGAGTTGAAAGCCCAGATAACCGCTTCCCAAAGAGACCCCAAGAGCTCCTGAGCACCCTTTAAACCCACGAGGGTGGCACCGTGCTTGAGAGAAACAACCAGCCCCGGGCTCTGCCAAGCCCTGCCTTGCTCCGGTGCTGTTGACACGCAGCTCCCGAGTCAATCCGTGCACAGCTAATGCGCTACATCTGCTGTGTGTTTTGCCCGGCGTTTGTTTGCTTTAGCTCCGTGGAATCTCTTCCCGTGCTCCATGGTAAGCTCTAATGATGTGCGGCGGCCGCTGCTGTTGCGCCATTGCGCCGGGATAATCTTCGGACAATTATTCGCTGGATTCGCCCCCGTGGCTGGATGAAGCGGTGCCTTTGCCAGCTGCCAGTTGGATATTCCTCCGAAGTGAAGCCAGAGCGCGGGAAACCAGCCTGGCAGTAAATTAAGAGCTGCCAAGGCCAGGAGCATCCCAGGGAAGCGTCTCTGGCTTCGGAGGATTGTTAGTGGTTCAGTGTGGATGGGGTGAGGTGAATCCTATGGGTGATGGGAGAGGCTGAATCCAAAGGTGGGTCCCTTGTCCTTGCCCCCCTGGTTCCCAAAGACACCATTTCTTCCTCAGATATCATTTCAAGCCTTCTTTTCCCTTAATTCCCAGGAAAAGCACTGCTATTCTAAGCCGCACTCACACAAGAAAAGGCAGCAAGAGGTCACAGGTTGATTCCTCACTATGACGAGGAATACTACATTCCCCAGCCCCCCCATTCTATTCTTCACCCTCCCATGATTGTGGGTCTCCCCACATGGAGGAGAGAACCCATAGATCCAAAAGAAGTTGTCCCAGCAGAGGGAAAAACCCATGGAGCTGGTAGGCTGGAGAGTCTGTGCTCTGGGTCAAGGTCATGTGGGGGAAATTATCCAGCAAAGCTGCGAGGGGAGCCTTTCAGGAGAGGAATGGATGCTCCTGTAGCAGGGAGGGCCTGGGAGGTGGCTCAGGCCCCTGTGTTTAAAAGCTTTTAGTCTCAAAGACACACACAAAAAAGGGACTCTTTTTCAGGCTTATTATTTTAAAACAAACCCTCAGAAGTTAATTTGACTTGGGGGATCCTCCTGGAGCATCTCAGAGGTAAGTCAGTTGCAGATCAAAACACCTCATACTTTCCATGGAGCTTTCATCTTCCCATGCCACCTCTGCCGTTGCTGTAATTAGAGACAAAGCTCCTTTGTCTCCAGCTATCCATTCCCTTCCAGAAGATACTGACTCCAGTTGATTTTCGATGATCAGCCTTTTGTGTTGTTTAACACTCCCGCTCCCGCCTGCCCTAAAACGCCCGGTTTTGTGTCGTCACAGCACTTTTGCAGCATCCTCTTCCCTGCATCACTGATCTTGTTGCACACTGGGCATTAAACACACTCTCCCAGCCCATCCACAGGGGTGCTGAGGGTTCTGTGGGTTCCTAACCAGCTGCTCCTGGTTAGTGATGCCCACCCAGACTGGGAGCAAGCACAGGCAGCATTAGGACCCAGGATTTCTGCCATTCCTCCTCTTTTAACAGGGTTTTACCTTCCACTCCTCATCTCCAGGTCAGCAAGGAGAGAGGAGACACTTCTTATGCAGCCCTGGAGCTATTTTGCCCTAGAACAGAAATTAATGGGTTACAGAGATAACCAGCTGCTTACATCTGTTCTCCAATTTTGTCTCCATCAGTGATGCATGAACCCATCTCCAGGGACTCAACCTGTCCTGGAAAACCCAAATTAAGGTGGGGATTAACAGGCCCACCTGCACAGACTTGGTGCCATTTGCTTTCATTAATTGTGATTAATGTCTTCATTCCCAGAACCAGCTCCAAAGGGGACCCAGAGGCTGGACTCTACCCCAGCAACAAGGACAGCTGGGAGAAAAGAAACCAGGCCAGGATACCATGCAGAAATATCCAATAGGATAAAAAATGGGAGCCCTGAAGGAGAAATCCAAGCTTGTTCTCAACACTGGTTTCAGATGGTCCAGTAGTCTGGGGAGCTTGACCAGAATCCCAGGACTCTGCAGTGATGTATGAGGGATGTCTGTGGGACCCGAGCCTGGTACTTGGAGTTTTCCCCGAACACCCAGCTGTGGGACTCATAGGATTTCCAGGGAGGTGCTACCAGCTCCAGGGAGGGGCGAGAGAACTCCTGCTGCTCACACTTCCCATTATATGGAGAAAGGAAATAAAATAAGACAAGGTCTGGATATCCTATGGCCAGGATCAGGACCTGGATAATAACCCAGGTACCCACGCACAACACCTGCCCTTTAAATTAAGGCTGAGCTGAAACATCATATTTATGAGCCTGAAAATAGGATTCTGCCACAAGTCCAAACCCAGGGATGCCAGGAGCTCCTTTCCCCTGATTAACTATGTCCACAATGTGGATCAAAATCCTGAAAAACCTGGAAACTCGGGAGCTGCAGGAACATCCTTTGCTTGCCCTGAGTGTGCAAGTCTTATATGTTCCTTAAGGAAGGGTAAGGGAAGAAAAGCGAGGAGAAAAGCAACCAGGGAGCAGCAAAAAATTAAATTGCATCAAGAAGCCTCATTACTCTCAGAGGGTTCTGCAACCCCTTTCCTCTTTCATACAACAAACCACCCCAAAATCTGCACTGAAAGTTTCCTGCTCTTCTCATGGACAGGGAAAAGGGGAATCAAGAGGCAAATACATCCACCCCCAGTCCTGTACAGTACAGGGGCCATTCTCAAGCCAGCTGCATTCTAGGTATAAATCCCACTGTTTTGTTATCGTGGGAATTTGCTCCTGTCTTGTCTCCAGCAACATGAGCCAAAGCTGGTAAAAATCAGGGAGAAAAACATCTGCCTCTCTAGGAAAGGAGAAAACGGAGCTGTGAGTTCTGGAGCAGCAGGAGTTAAAAGCTCTCCTCATCTGTCAGCACCATTCAGTCTCCTACGAAGTTCAGGGGGAAAAAGAAAGGGAAAAATAAAGCCTGACAACATCAAATTAAACCAGAAGCCATCCTCTTGGGGGGGGG
>JAWWES010018641.1:0-11531 GCA_035583135.1 Lophotriccus pileatus | reverse complement strand
ACCCAAACTTTTCCCCCCCCCCCCCCCCCATTCCTTTAAAACACAAGCTCATCAAGGGGAATCAAAGGGATTTTATCCCCCTGCCAAACAGACACCGGCGGGTCTGGCGCATTCTGGGTGGGGGCACAGACGTGGCAGGACCATTTGGCTGAGGTACCTCAGCCCAACCCTTTGGATGAGCATTGCCATCCCCGGCCTCCCTCCATGGTTAAATCAAGCCCAATTATGACAGGTGTGATTTTATATCAGTGTTTGGCTTTTATTGCCATCATAAACGGTCCAGCTGGCACCAGGCTGGCAGTGGCTCATAGCAAGAGACGAGATGAGATAAATAAACGAAGGAGAGGGGTGGTTTTTTTCATGCTGTGCCTGAAATTCATCACCACATGGCTCCGACTAACCCTGGAGCCAAGGCTGGTGCAGGGAGGAGCTGGAGTCTTGCAGGGCAAAATGCTCCCCCCTACTTGTTGTTTGAGCTTGGGACAACCCCCATGGCTGGATCAGGAGAACAGGGATGAGATAATGTGCCTCACAAGGGGCTGTGGCTGAGGGGTTTTACAGTTCACCCACCAAACCAAAGAGGGTGGGATGGAGAGTGGTCCAGAGCTCGGCAGCAGAAGGTGGCTGGTGCCACCCAACCCTGAGGAATGAACATCCTTGAAGGCAACATTTTGGGCAAAGACTTCACCTCAGAATCCAAAGGATAAATCCTGCCTGGGGCTAATGATAGTGTCTCCCATTCCCCACTGCCCCCAGGGCTCAAATCCAGGGATCTGATTGTGCCTGTTGCTCTTTGCCTAGGACAGAGTCAAGGGTCAGTAGCAAGGATCACCAATCCTGAGGTTCTTACCAAGCCTTTTGATACATCAGATTCATTCCCATCCCACCCAAGCATCCTGGAGACAGATGGGGATCAGACAATCATAAAACCATTTAGGTTGGGAAAAACCTCTAAGCTCCCCAAGTCCAACCCCTCCCCATCACTGCCCAGGCCATCACTGACCCATGTCCCCCAGTGTCACATCCACACGGCTTCTAAATCCCTCCAGGGGTGGGGACTCCACCCCTGCCTTGGGCAGCCTGTGCCAGAGCCTGAGCACCTTTCCAGTGAAGAAATTTTTCCTGCTATCCAACCTAAACCTCTCCTGGCACGACTTGAGGCCGTCCTGTCACTTGTCACTGGGGAGAAGAGAGTGATGGACGCAAAAAACTGTCTGGATGGCCGAGCCCAAAGAGTGGCCCCCTGAAAACCTGCTTGTCACACCAGCCTCGAGGAGGAACCTGCTCCTGGAGGGGAATCACCAGGGGTGGGAACAGCAGAGTTTAGGTGCAAATAGCGAGGGCAGCCCCATAGCCCCCCGGGAGGGACCTGGACCATCCCCATGGGAGATGGACAGGAATTCAGCCTGGGTTTAAATTAAGGAGAGGTTAGTTTGGCCACAGAAGCTGTGGCTACCTCAGCCCTGGAAGAGTTCAAGGCCAGGTTGGAGCAACCTGACCTGAAAGAAGGTGCCCCTCTCCATTTACGGGGGGGTTGGAAGGAGAGGAGCTTTAAGGCCCCTTCCAACCCAAACCAATCTGTGATTCCATGAGAGCTTTTACATTAACTCAGAGGGCTGGAAAAGGCCAGTTCAACCCCTTCTCAGGTATTTAGAACCAGTTTAAGAGAAAAAAAAAAAAAAACAAACAATAAAATAAAAAGCAAAGGCAGCAGGACTTGCCCTGTTTACTGGAGTGATCACACAGCTCCAAATAAACCCCCAGAGGAGGATGAAGTGTCTTGGCCATCACAGCAGAGCATCAGAGCAGCTGGTGTGTGGAAAGGAGGAAAAGATTTACTATCCCTGGTGCTGAGTTTCTCCTTCCCCACCCCCTCTTTTTTATAATAATCATTGTAAAAGGGGAAAAAAAATTCTTCTGTACCTCCCCATGATGTTTCCTTATTAAAAAAAGTGACAATTAGTCATTTGAAGAAGCAACAAAGAGAGGCAGCGTCGGAGAGGCGCGATTTGCATTTCAATGTGCAATGGGAGGGATGAGGAGCCGAGGCTGGGGAGGAGAGCTGCCAATCTTCCTGAAAAACCCACGGACACCCCTCTCCACCCCAGCTCTCTCTGCTCGGGGGGCCCAAATATAGTTCGCAGCGAGCATCCTGCTCCACCCCCCCCCCCCCTTCCCCAAATTCACCCTCCCTTGTTCCCCTGGATCTGTTCTCTTCCATATCCTGGCACAGGCACTTTGTATGGGACACTGAGCAGGGAGGGAATCAGCCCCTCTGGAAACTGCTTTGCTGCTACACAACATGTGCAGAAGGGCGGGGGGAATCCCAAAATCCCGCCCCAAGGCAGATTGATCCCAGGGTGTCCCAGCCTGTCCTAGGGGCCTTGAGAAGCTTTCTGGGGCTGGGGTCCAGGGATGCAGACGGGGGGGACAAGGATAGATAGACAGATCTAGGCTTGGATGGGGAAGATGGATGGAGAGCTGGCTGAGATGGGAAGGATGCAGAGCTCAGCCCAGAACCTCCATTCCCCACACCTCCCCATCCTTCCCCACACAATCCCTTCAGAGAGTTTTAAGGAACAATTAAGTTGAAGGAGCCTGGAGATTTAATACAAAAGCTACATCTCACCCTGTTTCATTCTTGCTCTGAGCCCCTGTCTCTGGTTGGCCAGGAAAAGCCCCAGAAAGCCCCCAGATCACTCCAAAGACTCAGGATCAAATCCATGAAAACAGAAGCCACAACATTTCTGAGCACAGCAAAACAAGTCCAAGGGAGCAGAAGGGGCTATAACCCCCCCAGTCCAGAGCTCTCCCCCAGATGAGCCCCCACACCCACCTACCCCAGGTGGGGGGCCAAGTCCCAGCCTTACTGTCCTTCTCTTACAGCCCCTTTCCTGTTTTCCCCAGGCCACAGCTCTGAATTACGAGGCAGAGATCTGCCAGCCAGAGAGAATATCAATGCAGCACTCCAGCCCAACAAACCAACAATATCTTTATTAACATCTTCCTTTTATTATAGGTTACAGGGAGGGAGTTTTTTCCCCCCTTCACTGCTTTTCTCCTTCTTTTATTCTCCCAAACCGTGACATTTATGGGACAAGATGGGCAGGATGCCTTTGCCCAGTGTCCTCCAGGGGACATCGGGCCCCCCTGGGCACACAGATGCCCCTTCAAGGAGGGCAGCAGCCAGGTGTGGTGGAGGAGAAGGAGTTGGAGCATTTACACCATCAGCAGCAAAGGGTGGAAAATAACCCTGCATGAGATCCCAAAGCTTTCCCTTCCCAAGGAAAGTGTCCCCAGGAGCCAGACCCCTCAGATGGAGAGACAACAGGCAGAGCTGGACGTGCTGCCTGTGGGCAAATAGAGGAGCCCCATCTTCTCTCTGCCTTGGAGCCGCTGCAAATTTACGGTGCAGACAAAAATTCCCTGATTATGGGATCGGAGCATCCCTTCACCCCCGTGTTCCCAGCACCGCATCCCCCCAGGGACCTCCCGCGTCCTCCAGCACCTCCCGGCGCCGCGGCGGAAGCTCCGCTCGCTTCCCCGCATCCCGGGGGAGACGGGGATGCTCGGTGACGTGCTTAAAAGCAGGCTGACCTCTTTAGCCATGCATGGATGCTGCGGAACAGCCAGCGGGACAGGGAACAGCTGCGCTTCCCTATCCCAGGAGAGGCAAACAGCCTGCGGGCGAGGCCGGGGGGCTCGGCGGGAGACGGCCCCGCAGCCTGTGAGAGGCTCGGGTGGCCCAAAAAGGGTCCCTATACCTATCCCTCATTCCCTCTCCTTCTCCCTCTCTCTCCTCCTATCCCTTTCCCTCTCTCTCTCTCTCTCTCTCTTCCTCTCTCTCCTCCTCCCTCTTCCCCCTCTCCTTCTCTCTCTCTCTACCGACGATGTCCCCATCCCAGCAGAGCCGTGGCCTTCCCAAATCCACCCCACTCTGCTGCTGAGATCCCCAAGTAGCAACACGATTTGGTTTGCAGAGGATCAACCCCACAGTTTATCCTCAGTCCATCCCCAGGGGTAAAAACATGCATTATTTTTTATATACATATATTATCCCTCTTTCCCCCCCCCATCTGCAGGTGAGACTTTGCATCTAGAAGAAAGAGCAGATTGCAGCTTTTAATTAAAAACCTTCAAGCCTTCTCCTGCTCCAAGTTGCTCTAGGAGCAATCCCTAAACAACGTTCAGCAGAGAGGAAACAGCCCTGACTGCTGCTCTGCCTTCAAAAAAAAAGAAAAAAAAAATTAAAAAATTAAACAGCACAAGCCACAGAACAGGGAGTTCTTCCAACAATCTGTTTTCCGTACCCTGGAAAATAATAGCAACCCATATGGAAAGCCCACACAGCTATTTTCCAGGTGCTTTGTGTGGTGTGAAATCCATGGAATAAATTACCTGTGTAATGGGGGGGGGATGCTGGGGATGTGTTTGTTGGCTGCACCTCAGTCCCTTTGGGTGCAAACACGGAGCATGGGGCAGGATTTTCCCCCTCTGTCACCCTAAATATCATCAGCGTGGGGCATGGCCATGGCACAGCCCCGTTCCCAGCCCAGCTGGGAGCAGTTGGGAAGGGGGAAAGGAAAGATGCCGAGAAATATGTTCCAGGAGTATCCAGGAGATGAAATTTAATGGGGTTTCCCCCAACCCGCTGCTTGTTCAGGGTGTTTATGGGATGCCTGGATCCTCCAGTTGGGTTGGCACGTGGCCCTAACAGGGAAACTGAGGCACTGCAAGGGCTTTGCTTCAGGGTCCTGCAAAAATCAGATCCCTGGAGGAGAGCAGAGCAGGCAAACAAGCCATGAAAACATTCCGGTTGTGGAGAGGGCAGCAAGATTTCAGCTGGTCCATGAATAAAGCCCTGAAACCGCTCACAGACACACACGTTTGTTTCTCACGTCCATAAAAGCCCCCGCCCCAGCCCTTCTGTTTGATGAGGGGAGTGAAGGGCACAGGACATGCTTCTGAAGAGGATGCTCTTCTTGGCTGGACATTTCCCAAACACCTCGGAAAGCTGTTTTCGCTCAGGCAGCACCGAAAAGACACATGGTAATTCTTTTCTCCTTCTGTCTCAGCTCTTAAACCTGGGGGGTTATTTTATTTTCTAAGATTTTTTCCCTGGCCAAAACAACATCAGTTTGGGTATGTGCTCAGGCTGCCCGAATCTCCCCTTCCAGAGGGAGCTGCAGCAGGTCCTGGCTTGGGATCAAGCGACACCTCTGCACCCTAAAAACCCTCTATGTCCCCCTTCGAGACCCGTAAACTGACTCTGAAAGGTTCAATCCCTTCTCCCTCCTGTTTTTAACCCAAAACAAACAGATATCCATGGCTAGAGCCCCCAGGACAGGCTCTGCTCCAGATCCAGGGATGGTTTCATTTCCTGGATGTCACACGCAGATGACAAGAACAGTGTTGGGCTCCCACAGCCCAAAAATTTGTTAGGGATGCCCCCACAGAGCCTGATGAAAGGTATATTTAATAAACCAGGAATTTTCAGGCTGATAGGAAGAAAACCAAGCCTGGGGTAAAGATGAAGGTGATGGTTTGGCTTCTTCCCTCTCCTCAAAAGCACCCAAGAGACAGCTCAGCAAAGACTGCACAAACTCATCCCAGAGGTTCGAGATCCCACTCCTCCTACTCCTCCTCCTCCCGAACCACCACCATGTTTTTCCCACCTTCCCATCCTTAAGCCACTTATTACAGGGCGACGTGGGCAAATCCAGACAGAAAATTAAAATGTTGTAAAAAAGAGGAGAACTAATTAAAGCCACAATCAGCCCGCGCCACAAAAATCATTTCAGGTTTTCCTCGCTGATAAATCGGAGGGGGCAGGAGCCTGGGATGTTCGTCCACCTGCTCGAGCTCTTACAGCCTTGCATGGCAAATAGATTGTGTGATTAAGGGAGTAATTATGAAGCTGGACCATAAACTTTGATAATTAACAGGCTCTTCCCTCCCCCCCGTGTCTGCTTCGGCTTTGTAGGCATCACCCGGCACTGCTGTTGATCCAATCTCCTCAAGCCCGGGATATTTTTGGGAAGCTTTGTGGGACTGCAAGGTCTGTGGGGAGTTACAGCCTCCAAAACTCAGCCAGAAGAGAGGGGTTTCTGCCTCAAGGAGGGGATGACCAGTGGCACCCCAGTTCATTGCAGCAGGAGGTTGGAAGGGACCCACATGGACTCGATGATCTGTGTGGGTCCCTTCAACTCCATTCTGTGACATCAACGGAGAACCCGCCAGGTTCTGCCCCAGCACCTGCTCCTTCTGGTCCCTCATCCCAGTGCTGCCCACAATGAGATCCTGCCATTGCTCACCCCAAAATCCCTCCTGTAGCAGAACCAGCATCCCTGTGGAGCTGGCACAGGACAGCATCACCCCAGAGCCCACCCCAACCCCCTCAGCTCAGCAGGCACCTGCTTAAAGGGCTCTGTAGGGTCTTCAGAGCCACACACACAGAGAGAAAAGCAGATAACAGGATTAAACTACTCCTGGGGAACAAGGGGGAGAACAAGGGGTCCTCCAGAGGAAGGGAAAAACCAGAGATGGAAACATCCCTCTGCAGGGTTGGGCTCCCATCAGAGGGGCCCAGCACCCCACAGCCCCCCCAACAACCTGCCCCCCTCATCTACACCCCACTCACCACGTGATGCCCCAGTTTTCAGGGATTGATGACAGCACACAGGAAGGATCCCCATAGCACAACTTCCCTAAAAACGCAGCTGCCCCCAAATTCCCCCATCCTCTAATAAAGCCACAGCAACACCCCCCAGGTGCCTGCCCCAAACCCCCCCCCCCCAGCTGCCAAAGGAGCAGCAGCAATTAGGAAACCTCAATTAAAAAAGCTCAATTTCTGGACACTAAATGTGCTGACAGTGGTACAAGCCTGGGGCTGCATCCAGAGAGGAAAATCAAGGGATGCTAAAAGCCCTTATACAAGCCAGAGGCCAGGCCAGCGCTCCCAGTTTCCCCTGAGAAACGAACCTTTCTGCTAATTTGGATTAGGATTGGCAATGGAATAACCTCGTGGAAGGGAGGATGGCACAGAGATGTATCCAGAGCACTCTACTTTCTCCAGAACCCCCAAAAGGGCCACCAAGCAGCCCCTGCTCCCCTCGCCACACCAGGGAGGGACCGGCATGTATCTCCAGGTCTCCTCATTTTGGGGGTGCTGGCTGCCAAAATTGCCGAATTTGAGCCTGGGGGGGACCCTCCAAGCCCTCACCCTGGGCAGGCCCTGGGGAAGATGCTCGTCTCCAAGATGCCTGTCAACCTCAGCACGGAATTTATGGAATAAACCCAGCCCAGAGTGTGAAGAATTTAATAATACAAGCCGTTGCATGACAAAGCCCGGAGAGTAATATCCATATTATGGTTATTATTAAATCAGAGCAGCCTCCTATGTTTTGTCCTGCCTGTAATTTAAACGGATCCTTGGCTAGACTTGGGTGCTTTCACAGGGAAAAAGCCCTGAGTTATATCCGAAAAACCATGAAAAGAGTCCGATGAGCAACACTTCACTATCAAAATCTAAATATGAAAAATACTTGTTTTAAAGATTCTGGAGGGGGGTTTTTCTGCACCCTCCTAGCACTGCCAAAGACTGCTGCGTGTCCTTGGCCTGGCAAAATGATGCATCTCATGTGGTGATGGGACAGTTTCACCTGGGAGCACCCTGAGACACTTCAGCCCTCAGCTGAGGGAATTTCTTTCCCTTTTTTGTGTGGTTTTTCCCATCTCCCTGCTCATTTGCTCAGCCCTTGCTCCTGAATCCTGCTGGCTTTTAGCACTGATAAACAGCACAGAGCCCCTTCCTCGTTAAAAAACTGAAGTCCTAAAGTTTGGTACCCAGGGAAAAAAAAAAAGAAAAGAAAGAAATTAAAAACTTTCCCAATTTCCCCAATTTCAAAGTGGGTTTGAAGATCACAGGTGGAGTTACGGCCACTCGTACCAACCTTCAGAGATGAAGGGGGATGAAGGGGCTCTGCAAGCCCCACAGGCTGAAGCTTGGGCTGGACAACACAACAAGACAGAGCCTGGGTTGGAATTTTTACTGGATTCACGGCTCAGTGTGTTCAAGTGTACCAATTCCAACTGTTTTAGCACCAAGGATGCTGCTCTGAGGAGCTGGTCCGGCCCTTTGCTTTCCCTGTGTGCAAAAGCACTCTAAAATCCCATATTTCCTGCAAACACTGTGCAGGAAGACCAGAGGGAGAAATGGAATTTTCTCTCTGGATCCCTGGAAGTGCCAGGCCTGGGGAAGAGGTGATGGCCACCAGCAGGTTCCCGTTCTGCTCCATGCGTGCTCCCAACAGGGGGAGCTGCTGGCACAGGAGCTCAGCTGAGCAGGGACCATGCCAGGGGAATGATCCCCGCCCCTACACCCCCTCAAATAAACCTTAAAACCCAAGAGAGGACCAAAACAGAACTAAATGGGGATGCCACACAATGAAACCAGGGAAAACCACTCACTAGGGTCCGTGGGCAGCCTGAGAGCTGGAGCCCTCACGCCGGCTCCAAGGGTCTCCAAAGGGACTGGAGAAGAGCAAGAGAAGCCCCTGAACCTCTAAACAGCACTTTGCAGGATAAAACTTCCCTCTGGAGCTGGGCCTGCAGCTCCACAGAGCACGGGCTCTCTCAGCCCACCAAATTTTAAAAAAGCAGGAAATCTGTTTCTCAGTAGGGGAAAATCAGTTCGCTTCTGGGAGGCAGGAGTCACCTATTCCTGGTAATTAGGAACAGGGAGCATCACTTACTAAATGCCTGCAAGGTGGTTAATTAGCAAAGAAGCAAGTGCTGAGCAATTAGGCGGCATTTTTCCAACAATTCAGGGTGGCAAGAGAAGTGGAAGATCAGAGGGAGGGCTTGGCTTTGGTTGCTCAGGGACACAGAAAGGTTCAGCCCCAGGGACAGCCCTGAATCCACATTCCTTAAAAAATTAAAAAGCAGAGGTATTCCATGATTTAAGGGAGAAGCCACCTCCCATGTAGTCCTCATGCTGCAGGACAGCTCTGTGCCCCAGTTTCCCCACCAACACCACTGATGGATGTGGATGCTGAGAACACAATGCTGTTCCCAGCCACCTGCTTCCACATATCCCTTTCCCCTCCCTGGGAGCACCTCCAGCCTGGGGCCAACAAGGCAACCTCCAACCAGCGAGGCTCTTCATGGCACACAGGTGTCACCTTTTGTTCCTATTTGTCCTCAGCATCCAGGGATCTGCCTTGCCATGCCCAAGGCAGACGGATTTGGGCACAGCACTGCCAGAGCCATCTCTGTTTCCCGGCTTATTTCCTTCCCCTTTCTGCTCCGGCACATTTCAGCACCTGCAGGTAAGTCCAGTGCTTATCTGACATCACTTTTCAGCTCAGTGAGAAACACAGCAAAGAGCACGAGAGCAGCACCGAGGATCTCCCCATGAACCAGCCTCTAATCCACTGACTATGGGCTGCACAGCCCTGCTCTGGTGCTGGATTTTGGCAGGCTGGGATGCACAATTAAGTCAAACGTGACACGGAAGTCGAAGGACATTAAGTCGTCTTTATTAGCTGACCTTGTGAACTAGTAGGAAAAATAGCCTGGGGGCCTCTTGGCAAGAGCAGGATCTGACACCTCTACAGGTTTGAGATCCTGCCTGATCCAGGATGGAGAAACATGTGCCATACCCTTGTCTTCATCCCATGATGTCCTCCTGTCATCCATCAGCATCGCTTCAGGATATCAAGGGGATTTAAATACCTCTTCGTGGAGAAAGGAGTCCTGGAAAAGGTTCTGCTTCCCAGGCAGCGAGAACGCCAGAGGAGGGATGAGACAGGAGAAAGGCTGTAGAGGAGAAGGCAGACTTGTTCTCTTGGATAAAGCTGGGGATGATGAGGATTCAGACAGGGAATAGGGACACCTTCCCATCCCAGAAGGATCAGGGTTCTGCTCTGCCCTAAGAAAATATGACCAAAACATTTTGTTCTGGGAGGTTTGAAAGCATTGTCCAGCATCAGCAACTGCTGGCAGCTAATGGGATGTTCCTTCAGTCCCAGCAACCCCGGCTGAGCTCCAGGGTGGATTTTCCCTTGTTTGATCCTTGTGGGAGCATAGTATGGGATTCTGCATGTACCTACCTCAGCAGACAAGCTGGAAAAAGCCTTCTAGGTTCTCCTATGGCCCTGGAGCAGATGATGGATGGATAATGGGAGCTGGAAGAGCAGGGTTTGAACGTGATGGGATACACAGGTTCACCCAAATCAGCCTTCTGGTGATGCTCTCCAGCTGGGCATGGAAGCAGAGAAGGTACCAGTCTGTGTCTACCTCTAGGTAAGAGCATGGAGAGTTAATCCAGGGAACACACCAACAACTTGAGGAAACAAATATATTTGGGTTGAAAAAAGCTTCAGCAAAATCAAAGAGGGGAAAAAAATGGGTTGAGGACAAGCAGAGGGATTTTCTTTGCCTCAGGACAACGTGTGTTTCTTTGCCCCAGAGCAATGTGTGCTATCTCAGGCGGTTTGCATCCTCTACTTACATTCATTTTTAAATGAAGAAAAAATAAGAATAACTTAAAGGGCAAAAGTCAAACTGCTGTTTTTTTTGAAATCAGCAGCGTGTCAAGATGCCTGAAATAAAATATTTCATTAAAAGAAAGCCAGAAAGGCAAGAGAAAAGAGCTCAGAAGTTCCTCCAAGGGTGAAAGCCTGACCCAACGCTCCCTACACCCTGAAAACACCAATGCCCACAGACTGTACTCCCAGAAAAAGCTACATGGAGGCCTCACAGTTTTTCCAAGCATCCATCCCTGGGGTGAGACTTGGCTGCTGGGGCCACCATTAGGATGGACACCCAGTGCCTCCCAGATCCTGCTCCTTGTTCCATATGGTTCTTCCAAGTGGTGCCACCTCCACCCGTGCTGCGGTTTTCAGTGTCCTCGTGGTGAGCGACGACCAAGGCCTTTTAGGAAGGGCCCAGGACATCACCTCTGCTTGGTTTTGGGATAAACCTGGAAGAAGTCCCCTGTCCCAGAGCAGGGAGTGACTCCTTCATGCTCCAGATCTAGCAGCTGGGAGGGACCCCACTCTGTGCAAGGGATAACATCTGCATCTTGTCTGCCTTGTTTATCAGGGAATTCACTCCAGAAAATCTAATTATCATTTTGGAGTTAATCCCTCTATCAAACCCTTACAAATCCCTTCATCCAGAAGTTTATTAATATTAGCTCCTCTCAAGCAGAAGCAAATAAGCGCCTTTACCTCCCGTTTGGCTTTCTGTTCCCCTTCTCTCACCGCTGTTAATGGGAGCAATTCAATTAAGGAACAAACGACTTCCCAATAAAAATCCTTCCTCTCTGCCTCCCTCCTCCTTTCATTCAAGGACTAATAACGTTTAATTGGGGAAATGAGCTTGGCTGGAGGTGAAGGGGGGGGGGGGGGGGTGGGAACAGGGAACAAGCCCTGGCAACCACAGCCCCCCGTAGGCTCGGGACAGAATGGCACTGCTCATCCCAGGGAAGGGGGATGCCTGGTTACAATTCCCAAAACACCCCGATT
>JAWWES010016830.1:14556-58652 GCA_035583135.1 Lophotriccus pileatus | reverse complement strand
GGCAGGGGGAGGAGAGGGTGCTGGAAAATGCACCTGTTCCAGAAGGAATTGCACTGGGATCAATTCATTCCCTTCAGGCATAAAGACACCAAAAATAAAAGAGTCCCAGCCTGGATTAAACTGGTCTGTTCTTCGATTTTCTGCACTCCCTGGAGGGGAAGTGCTCCCAAAAATTCCCCTGTTTTAGGGCCTTGCATCAACCACGTCCTCCAAACCTGCTTCCAGTGAAAACACGGGCTCTTTACACCAGCACAGAGTATGGAAGAGTGTTGTTGGCACACCATAAATCACTCAAACCACTTGGAAGCACCACTTTAAACCACCACCACCTCCACCAGTGTCTCAGCAGTGCATCCCAGTCTGATCCTCGCCCTGTGCTGACTTCCCTGAGAGCCAAATTAAGGTGAGACAACCCCTCCAACCTGAACCTGGGGTTAAACCCCCTTAAAACCTCCCCAAAAAATCCCAACAACAGCCAAAAAAAAACCTAACAAAACCCCCCTAAAAACCCCAAGAACAGCAAAAAACCTCCCAAAACCCCAACCCCCCCCATGTCTGCACAGGGTTCCTGTCCAAGCTGGGGCTGGGAACGTGCCCCAATAATTACCCAGGCACATATTTCTGAGCTGTGTAATGCACTTGTGCCAAACAATCCCTGTGCCCCAGTGCTGTGTTAATCATTACTGAGCCTCACAATGCCTGGAGGATTGGCTTTTTTTCCAAACTTTCTATCACTTATGGCCCATCCATCATTGCCAGGCAAGGAAAATGAGGCTATTTTTTTTAAAAAAAAGGAGTTAAAGTATTAAAATTTAACATTGTAACGGGAAAAAAACTGCTGGGAAATGGTTTCCAAAGAAAATTAAGTCCTTCATAGGGCTTTAAAATAATTAATGTATTAAAACAGCGGTGATAATCTGTTTGGTTTGCTTAAATGCTGGCAAATAATAGATTATAGACAAGAGAAAGACCCTCTGGGTCATCATTTTTTCCCCATTAACACCATGGGAGATACTTTTTCTACATAAAACAAGTTTCAGGAGTGACTTGCAGATAATGAACTGAAGGAAAACCTGCACTAGGTCAAAAAGTTGTGATGATTTTCTGCTTGTGGTAGCAGGCAGGAAGGCCACCAGCACACTTTGATCTCTGCTGAGATTTTATAAATACCCAGCACCCAATAAAGAGCTTTTATGGAGCTTTTATCATCACAGAAGTGAGCCCAGGAAATGAAGGGAGTTTATCCATTTTTATCCAGGGTTTCCTACGTGGAGCAGCTGCTGCTTTAAAAATTGAACAGGCACTGCCAGGAGGCAGGAAAACAACTCCATAAAAAAAAATCAGCTTAAAAAGGGCCGAGGGTAATTTTTAGGGGCTGTTTTTATTTAAAATGCCCTTTTGATTCTGGAAGGAAGGAACTTCCACAGCTCTGCTCCTTTGCTACAGGAGCAAGGAATGTTTCCCTCAGAAATGAAGCCAATCCCCTTTAATTCCACCTGCCAGCCAAGGAGGGGCTGGAAACGACAAACTACAAGGAAAGAATCCCCCCCCAAAAAAACTCTCATTGCACACCCTACAAATGAGTGATGGAGACTGGCAAGCAGCATCCACAAGTCAGGTGGAAAGACTTTTAATCCACACATTCCTCAGTCAAATCCTCCTTTCAATCCCATGGGTAATTCCAGATATTTTGATTTTTAGTGATCAGTGGGTTCTATCTATCATCATCATCATCATCATGGCTAGGCCATCTCGCTCATCACTGGCCTGAAGAACCATCTCAGCTCATTTATAGTCTTTTTTTTTTTCAGTGGGACTTATTTAATACTTAGCAAACACAGGAATTATTGGGTTTTACAAAAAAAAAAAAAGGTAAAAAAAAGGGGAAAAAAATCTCAAATTATCCAACATTTCCACCCCAATGAAATATTCTTGCCCACCAGAGGTCTGAGAAATTCAAATTTCTGGCTCTGTAGGGCACAGCAGCTGCTTTTGGTACACCCAAGTGTGGCAGTAACACACAATTCAAAGCAAATTAAAGGCTTTGGCTGGAGAAAATAACACCCAGTTCTTGAGGCTGGAGCAGGACAAGTTGGGAGACAGTGTTAAAGAATTAAATCAGAGCTCCAAGCCAGTTAATTTGATGGAGATTTGATGAAGAAATCCTTCCTTCCACCTCTTTTCTGCTCCCCAAAAAAAGGGGGAAATATCCTTTAGTCTTAGGTGGGATTTTAAAAAGGGGGAAGGGAAGAGGAGAAGGAACGAGGAAGAGAGGAAAGAGGAGGAGGAGAGAAACACAGGAGAGGGTGGTCATGACCTTACCGTGGGGAGACATCCAGGCACCAAAGGAGAAGTGAAACCCAGCCAAAAATACGGGGAAAACATGAAAAAAAATGATGAAAAATATGGAAAACCCATGAAAAGCATGAAAATTATGAAATTAGGAAAATATAAAAACGATGAAAATATGAAAATTAAAAGGATGAAAAATGTGGAAAATATGAAAAATGTATATTAAAAAAAACATGAAAAATGTGGGAAAATATACGCTAAAAAATACAAAAAAAAATGTGGAAAACCCACTGAAACGCCCCAAATTCCCCCTCTGATCCCCAGGACCCTCCATGAGGTTTCCCTGCGGCTCTTGGGTACCCAGGAGATCTAAACCCAGCCCGGTGGTGTCCAGGTTACCACCTGGTTAATCATCACCACCCTTACCAGCGGCCAGGCCTTGGGAGAAGGGAAAGAACGACTGGAGAGGGGTGGAAAACAAGGAACTTCCATCAGCCCCACCCCCCCAACTTTGATTTTAACAACCCACTAATTAACTTTGGACCCGGATTAGTTTTCTTGCCACTCCCCTCTTCCCTTTCCTCACATGCCTCTTCTTCCTCGCCCCTAAAATTCCAGCCCTTCAACCTCAGAATCTCAGGAAAAGTGGGAATGTTGAGCTGTTGAGATGCCCGATTTTTCCCCCCTCCAAGGTGTGGGAAAGAACTCAGCTCCAAAAAAAAAGGGGGGAGTGTGTGGGGGGAAATAAATAACTTGTTTAGTTAAACCTGGAGGGCTGAGCCTTAATCAAGAGTCACGGGCAGGAAAAGGAACAAAGCAGGTGAAACTCAAGCCTTTTCTACCTCCGAGCTCCATCAGATAAAGAGCTGGAGCCGGAGTTTGAAAGGACGGGAATAAAAAGCTTGAAAGCCTCGATGCAAACGAAGTTGTGCTTTAAAGCTCAACCCCCTCCCTCTCCTCGCTGAGCCGCGATTGTTCCGCCCCTACCTGAGATAAACCCCTAAAACCCACCCATTTCACTCAATTTTTGGGGCAGAGCCCTTAAAAACCCTCTCCCCAAACCCCCGAATTAAAGGGAAAAATGTGCATCCCGCGTGTAAAAATTTCCTGGGATCACTTTTCTCTGCCCTTCCCCCCCAAAAAAAAGAGATGGTAAAAACCTTCTAATGAAGTTGTTTTGCAAACAAAAGCTCTGGCTTTTGAACAGCTGATCACATTTATATTTTATGGCCAGTTTGCTTTTTTTTTTTTCTGGTTTTGTGCAGTTCTGAATCTCGTTTAGGTTTTTACCTTCTTATTTAAAATGCAGAGGTTTATCCCTTCAGCCTCTCTCCGTGGGTTTGTTTTTTATTTTAGGCCAAGGGCACGAAGAAAACCCTATTCCTCACCTAAATAAACCATCACAAAGGGGAAGCCTGAGGAGAACGTTCAAAGTTTTATGGATTTCGTATTAAAATGATTTTTAAACTGGCGTTATTTGACTCTTTTCATGTGCATTCATTCACAGTGAATTAAAAGCTTTGTTCCAGGGAGGATTTTTCTGAATTAAAGAAATACTGCTCGATTTTTTTTTTTTACAGCAATATACAAATATATATTTAAAAATTTGTTTTATTTTTAGTTATTATTGCATTCAAAGGTTGGGCCTGATGATCTTGGAGGCCTTTTCCAAGCTTATTAAATCTCTGATTCTCTCAATAAAACCGTGCCAGCAGGTCAGCTCAGAGTCTTCAAACCCCTTCACTGCATGGCCCAATATTTAATATTCAACAGGGACACCAAACCAGCACTGCCCAGTATAACCAGTACAAGGATTTAAACCCTGCATCCAGAATTTGGGGTCACCTCCAGCTCTCAGGGAATCCTGGAAGGTGCCACATTTACAAGCTGTGAATTTTAACTTTCCCGTATTAAACCAAGTTGTGCTCACAATTATTCATGGCAGAAATACCTGTGTGGAGTGGGAAGAGGAGACAGAAACCCAGGTTTAAGGAATCATTTCCAAAATCCTGGCATGCCCAGGATTTTCTGTATTTCCATATGTTTCTATGATTTTCTATGATCCTGGAACATTTTGGTTGCCTGTTTTTAGTCTCCCGTTTACCCAAGAGTGTCTTAACAGCCCAAATTCTTATTCACTAATGATTTATGATAATAAAATACTTCGAGTTAATCATAGCTAACAATATATCTAATAATAACTAATAATTGATTGATTCTGAGAGTGATTTAGACACCCCCAAAGCAAAACTGCTTCCAAAAGCCTCATCACGTAACACCTCGAGCTCTGTGAAGGCACTTCAGCCACCTCCCTTTGCAAGCTGAAATAAGCTCAGATTAAAAGTTATCAAACCAATTAAACAGGCTGAACCCACTGATGTATTTTCAAATTTCCAATTTAACGTCTAGTCCTGCTGACGAAACCTTTTATTATTTTGGGGTTTGTGGACAGATGGAGCAGCACGTGATTTCCTTATATTAATGCTGCTTGACTCGGGCATGAGACTGGTCTTTCATTATAGAGGAGTCTAGGATAGAGCCAAATAATATTTAAATCATATTTTTTTCATCAAAGTGAAGCCACCTGAATTTCAAGACTTGCGATTACAAGGCAAAAACATCAGAAAAAAAAAACCCAACAAACTAAATCAGGAATTCATCTCCCTGAAAACAAGGTGGGGGAATAAAGTGGTGTTATTTCATGGCAAAATTCTTCAGGAGAGAGTCATTACAGGCCTTAAAACTAAATAAATCCAAGAGCCTTTAGGCTGGGACAAGCTTTGCCTCCCGGGAAAAGTTGGAACCCCCCGAAACTCTCGGGGGCCGAAATGCGGGAGAATTTCCACCTTTGTGCCTCACCGAACTTTCTGGAAGGTGGTTTTCACTCGAGGGGGTGGAGGGAAGGAGCGAGCAAACATTTTCTGCTGACTCCCTCAGTGTCTACAAAATTCCTCTTCCTGGATCCGGGCAGAGGAATTACGCGAGGAGACTCCTGGCTTACGAAACGCCTCCCGCCCAAATTATCCCGCTGGCGTCGCCTCCCAGCGCCAAAGGAACACAAAAATGGGAGAAAGGGGCTTTTTTAGGTGCCTCCTCATCCTCCAGGAGGATGAGCAGCAGCTCAGCCTCCAACCCACAGCCAGAACTTCACACTTGAAAAAAAAAACGAGGCCAAACCCACTTTGTTTTGTCTTCCCTCCTCTGGCTTTGGTGCCAGGAGCAAGTAAAGGCTGGTCAGGGCTGGGACCAGCAGCAGGGTGAAGGCAAGGCTTAAAAAAATACCCCAAAAACAAAAAAAAAAGGGGGGAGGAAGAAAATGCCTCAGGTAAGAAAAGAATAAACAAAACCAACCCAAAATGGCTCCTCCTGCCGCGAGCGCGGAGCGAGACCTTCCCTTTCTCTCCCGCCTGGGTTGGAACAAGAAGAAAAGTTCCCAATCTGTCTCCTTCACTGGCAGCACCCTGGGCTGAGCCACCAAGTTCTGGGCTCCAGAGCAGCAGGGAGGGGGAACAAAAAAATGTTTGCAGTTACAATAAAACCCACGTCAGAACGCTGGTTAATTAAAAAATTGATTGGAACGTGGGGATCGTTACTCAGAGCCTGAAAAGGAGCCGACAGCCAACTTGCATTTCCAATCCTCACTGGCAGCACCAAAGCTGGTAAACAGTCTTTTAAATACAAATATTCCCTTCTGAGAGAGGCCTCTTAAATTTTACGCTCATCTTACATTCATTTGCTTTGAATTTAAATGAGGTTTTTTAAAGAGTCCCCCCTTTTTTTTTAGTTCTTTTTTTTTTTTTTCCTCCAAGCTCTCCATGATATCTGGGTGAAACCAGCTTTCTCCCCCACGACTCCCTCCTATTCGACTCCTTGGTTCTGCTTTTACCTGCCCTGACTGGTTTGGCCAGTTGTAAAATGAACAGTTTGAATTCATGTGCTGAGCTCCCCCTCCCCCATAACTGAGCAGACAAAACCTGATCTGTGGAACAAAAACCCTCTTTAATCTACCTGGGGGGAAAGAGGGAGGAAGAGAAAAGAGGACAGAGCCCTGCAGAAAGTTGAGTGGAGAGGAGGATATCGATGGACAATTAGGAAAGGCATTAAAGAGGTCGTCCTTCGCGCTACGTAAATCCCTTTTTTCCCCCACGCAGTACCTGGACACTCTGGCTTACCAGGAACCAAGAACACACACAACACCAAGCAACTTCGGTGCTGGAAGCACAACCACCTTCTCCCAAACCAAGGTCAGCCTCCAAGCTGGGTAAGAAAAAGGACGGAACGAGCGGCACTCAACACCCTTCACCTTCCGCGTCCTGCGAGAGAGAAGAGCCCGGCGGCCGAAAGGCTTTCGCCGCCAGAGCCACGCCGGGCGAACGGAGAGCAAAAAACACAACTGTACCTGGAAAAACAACACACTGCCACACGGTGCTAACGACTGGAAGCTTGAAAAGTTTTAAAAATAAAAAAAAAAATAAAATAAAATAACGATAGAACCAAAGCAAAGGAAAGGGCTCGGCCGAGCGCGGTTCCCTTCACGGCCGCCTCCGTGTGTTGCTGGTTTAAGCCGCAATTGAGAAGAGACGGGCGAGTGTCTAAGGCTCGTCTTACATGGAGCCCTTCACCCCTCCCTGCGCAGGTGCATTCCTGTCCCAGCCAATCCCGGGGCTCCCTGGCTCCCAACAGGTGTGTCCTGGCCTTGGGGAGCGGCCCCAGAGAAACCGCCTCGTGCTGAGGCTTTGCTGAGCCGGGCTCGGCCTCCGCCAGGCCCCTGCCCCGGCTTAACAAAGGCACGGAGAGAGGACTCAGGGGGGTACTGAACTCTGACTGTGTGTCATGGAATGGTTTGGGTTGGAAGGCACCTTGAAGATCATCCAGTTCCACCCCCTGCCCTGAGCAGCGACGCCTTCCACTATCGCAGGTTGCTCCAGCCTGGCCTTGGGCACTTCCAGGGCTGGGGCAGCCACAGCTTCTCTGGGCAACCTGTGCCAGGGCCTGCCCACCCTCACAGGGTTCACAATATCTGGTCTAAATCTACTCTCAGCTTAAATCCACTCCCCTTGTCCTTGCAAAAAGGCCCTCTCTAGCCTTCCTATGAATTCTTTAGGCACTCAAAGCAGCTCCAAGGTCTCCCCAGAGCCTTTTCTTGTCCACGCCCTTGACATTTGCCCAAGAGCAGAGGCCTCTGTACAACCGAGAGTTCAGGGTTGCTCTTCACTCCCTTTAAAATCACCCCCCCCAGACTCTCCTGCTGCAAACGGAATTCCACTTTCCACTTTCCAAACCAATTTGCTGAACTGACACGTTAAAAGCCATTGGTTGGTCAGTCAACCAGAGTGTGACTCAGAGAGTCAGAGAGTGTGCTTAGTAACAGGACGTTTCAAACAAAAGAGTTTAAAAAAATAATTAAACCCCTGGCTTTCCAAACGTTGTTGGATATTTAGAATCACCCCCTTTCGAGGGAGCTTTCAGAACATTCTCATCAGTGTCACGAAAATAGAGAAACAAGTTAAATGTTTTCTTCTTATTACGAAGGAAACACTCTCTTATTTCCCATGGAAGATGGAGCTCATCGTGAAACAACAAATTATCCTGCTAATTAGCCCAGCTGGCAGAAGAATTCCCCTGAAACACAACTTGTCCTCAGAACTAACTCAAAGGAGGCCTTGGAAACCTTTAGCTGTGTGAGAGTGACTTCTCCTGACTTACCCCAGTTTTGGGGAGGTCAGTTCTAGGACCAGCTGTGCTTACGAACCGCTGCCTCTTTCCTTTTCAGCTCCATTTCCTGCAACTGCAGCCCCCAGACACAAAATCTGCATCTGGGACAGACTTTGGAGAAGAATTAAATTGTTTTACATCCAAGGAGTTGAAGGGGGAGATGAGGAGAGCTGGAGGGATTTGCTTGAAGTCACATATTTAGATTATAAGTAATATCCTGGCTGACCTCAGGGGCGCCCAAGTTTTCCATGAATGATTTACAGAGCAGGAACATTAAGCAGCAGCAGCAGCATTTCATGGGGTGCATAACACAGCAGATGACTAAGCCATCCAATTCCTACCTGTGCCTTATCAGCATCTGGTCACTTGAGTTTTCTAATAACGAAATAGTAATCAAATCTTTTTTTCTGGTGTTTGCAGAGATGAGAATTCCCAAGGGCTTTATGATCTTGGAACATCAACCCCGAGATCTCATTCCTGGCAACGATGTGTTTGTGCTGAAGGGGCAGGCTCTGAACTTTATAAAGCTCCATGAAGTACAGCAGGGGAGACCTGATTATGTTATTTTTTTTCATCTTTGCAAAGATTAATGTGTGACTTATTACACTTCCTACCGAAGATGCTCATTTTTGTGGTTATTGAAACCTGCTGGGTGTCTGAGCCACTATCCCAATTCTTTGTTCCCAGGAAGGGCTCAGAGTCAGTGCAGACCCACAGAGGTGTTTCTTCCTCTCATCCCAGGGCTATTCCCCTCTGGCATCGCTTCCTGCATCTCCTCCACCCCCCTCCATCCTCCCACCTCTGTGCTCAGCGACTCGCTGCGCAACCCCTGGAGTTGCTGAAAGGCAAACCTGCCTTTTCTGGGTTTATCTGCACACAGAAAGTTTTATCACCTTAGAACCTTCAAAATTAACCTGAATATTTAATAACACTTAAGCCTTTCAAGGCCAGCCCACCCAACCTGCCAGACCTCAGAGCACAAGTGAAAGGTGAGATCACGCACACACAAACCACGGCAACACGATGTCGAGCAGCCCCAGGAGAGCCCTCAGCATCCCATTTCCCCCCATCCCTGGAGACAGGGTTATGTATCTCTGTTTTCAGCTGGAAGAGCTCTTCTTGTTCCAAAACAAACAAGGGGGAAAGGAGACCCTGATGTCACTGTCTTTAAATGGTGCTAAATCAAATTTCTGAGCGAGCACAGCTCAGTCAGGCGATGAAACAGCCTCACATGGGAACTGTCCACAGCCTTTTTGCTCACTTTTTAAATGATCTCAGACCCAGCACATGATTTTGAGCATCCAACTTAAGGTCTCCATCCCCGGAGACCTTGCTTTGCAGAGATGCTGAGCCCCAGCCCCTCACTGAAAGCATCCCATTCCCTTCTTTCCAAGAATTTCAATCCACCATCTGAACTGAAACCTTCTGATGGTCGTGAGTCCCATCCATCCATCCCCCCCTCCTCCTCTGGGGTAAAACCAGAGGGGGGTGTTTTTAAGTTTCTAAGGGGTTTTTTTTTTGAGCTCCTAAACAATGAGCAGAAAACTTCTGGCCTTTCCTTCTGACTGAGGAGTCTGTCCCTCCTCCCTGCCCGTCGCACAGAGCGGCATCTGGGATTGCTGAATTCCCACCTGCCTGCTTCCCCTCTGGACACAGGTGAGTGAAAAGAAAAAAAGGGGAGGTGTGTGTGGTGTGTGGAACAAAGCCTTTTATCTTGGTGGCAGGAAGATTTTAGATCTAAAGGGTTGGGGCTCTCAGCTGCTTTTAAATTGAGGCTTCTGGCTGCCAACTGCCAATCTGGAGGTACGGATTAGTTTTCACCCAATCCCGGGTGGTTCAGGCCCTGCCTTCCCTGCCCTTTGTTTCCTCTTGGATCAGTGAAGTGGCAGCAGGTGTTTCCCTGCCCTGCTAATCTCCAGTACAGTCAGACAGGCCCAGCAACTGCTCCCGTGTCCCAGCCGTGGCAATGGAGTGGCTGTGGAAGGCGGGGTGGCCACGGCTCCATCCTGTTCAACACTTGTCCTTTGGTTCACGTTGGCTTCATCTTCACAACTCACCCTCACACAGACCTGTCTTCTTCAGGGGATGCTTTCTAAAACGCAGTGAGGTTCTGGGCTGCTTTGGGAAGCTCTGGGAGGTGATCCACCCGTGGAACATGTCAGGGTCCTGAGTGCAAGCCCAGTGAGGTTCAGGGCAGTGCTCCTGTCACGTTATTTCATGGCCCTGGAGCTGGGCAGTCCAGCAGCACCCACAGAACACACCATTCCACAAAAGGAGACTGTTTTAGCAGCACAGATCAGCAAATTCCACCAGCACCAAGACTCTGTCTTAGAGCCAGACCACCCCAAAGGTCTAATCTAATTTAATCTACTCCAATCACAACTGCAAACACAAAGCCCTTCAGCTGGGCAGAAACTCTGTCCTTCAAAGGTGTGCAGCCCTGATTCAGGCTGGGTTTAAAGGTTTGGTGACTGACACGGGCTCGTTCCTTGTGCTCAGAGCTGCTGGAACAAGAGTTTAGCATAGCTGTGGGTAAGCTGGGTTAGTTAGGCTGGGATCAGACCACAGACTGGCCAAGTTACACACTGAGCTAGTGCTGCAACAGGGTCAAGTCTCTCCTGAACCTTCAAAGGGGTGCATGGACAGACCCACAGCATCATGATCTAAATAAGGGCAGGAGCTGAGATGGGATTTTAGTGGCTTTTCACACCACTACAAAATGTTAGGCTTGGCAGGGCTGGCTTAATGGTTGGACTCAATCTTAGAGGGCTTTTCCAACCTGAACAAATTCAAAAAGGGGGGAACTGAGAGGCAAGCCAGTTACCTGAGACCAGGAGAGAAAGAGGACTGGTTTGCATGTTCTTTGCCTCTCAAGAGTTACCAGCAGCAGAGCTTTTCCTGCTGTCACAGCCCAAACAACCTCTGACCATTAATCTCGTTTGCTTCTCCCCGCCCACAAGTTATATCGTTTTATTGGGACAAACAGCGATCCCTTTCCCCCCAGACCTGCTTGATATGTAATCAAGAACCTCTTGGGCAACAGGATTGCACTGACAACACCTCTGCCCACACAGTCAGAGGGTTTCAGTCCTAACAGAATCATGGCACGGGTTGGGTTGGGTTGGAGGCGGCATTCGAAGGTCAGGGAGTCCACGGGCAGGGACACCTTCCACGAGCCCAGGTTGCTCCAGCCTGGCCTTGGACACTTCCAGGGCTGGGGCAGACACAGCTTCTCTGGGCAACCTGTGCTGGGGAAGGATTCCTTCCTGGTTTCTGACCTGAACACACCCGGGCTGGCTCAGCGGAGCAGATCTCCCACCTCCCATCGCGTGACAGAGCAGATCCAGCCCTGAACTGCCCCGGGGCCTGGTGCCAGCAGGGAGCAGGAACGGGAGAGTCAGCACTCAGGTTCTGCAGAGAGCAGAGCCCGTGGCGTGGCCTCCTCTGAGTCACCTGCCCAGGTAACACCTCAGCGAGCACCTTCTTCCTCCTCCCGCCCCTCCCAGTGACTGTTGGAGCAGCTCTGCGGGGACCTGCTGCCCCAAACCCGGCACCCAGCAGGGTGGTGAGTCCACAGGGGGGAGATGACCTCACAGCAAAGTCACCAAACCTGCCAACACCGACTTAAATCAGCCCCTCTGCAAATCTCCACTGCGCCAAGCAAGGCAGTGCTCACAGCCCAGCTCCCCCCAGCCCCGCTCGACGGTTTCTATACTGAGTCAATAAAAGCTCACATCAAATTCAGGTCAGGAACTATTTGCTCAGGGTCGGGTGACTTCAACTCAGCTAATCAGCCAGACACACCTTCCCTTTTGAACAATCTCCCACGTTAGGTCTGCGCTTCAAAACAGGTTTGCTGCGGATCCAGGCGGTGAATTACAGCGTAAACACCCACAAACCCGAGAACAATGGGGGGCAATTTTCACTCCTGAGAGCGTGTAGACTGCAGATTACACCCAGAGTAGGGTTACACCACCCCAGAGGGAGCAGAGTCCTGCTGTGCAGGACCCAGAACAGATCCCAGGATGCTCCAAGGGCCGGAATAGACCATAAAAGAGGCAGGGTTTGGATCAGCGACCGAAAAAAAAATCTGCCCACCTCAAAGTTTACTCACTTCAGGTGGTGTTTGCCACTGAAGTCAAACCTGTTCACGCTGAGGACAGCAGGTATTTTGTCACTGCTCTCAGGAAAGGCGTGTTCAGCCACCCAGAGCTCCCCAGCTCTGGCACAATCACCCCTGGCCACTTCCTTCACCGTGGATCGGATTTAGGGCCGCGAGCCACGGCCTTGCCCAACACTTCCCAACGCCTTTTCATCCGTCCTGAGAGGTCAAAAGCTTTGCTGAGCCTTCCTCTCCCAGCACACCTGGGACCACACACGGGGATTCGCTCTCCTCAGGGTGGAGCAAATTCTAAAGGTGCTCATTGTCTCCTGGTTTTTGGTGCTTGTGTCGCATTGTTCTCCTAAATATTGCACCTGGAATTTGTAAAGCCCGGATCTTTTTATAGGGCAAGACACCCTTTGGAGAAAAAGAGGCTTGATTTCAGCCTTTCCTGTTTCCTCTCATTCCCAATTCCAGCCACATGTAGGATATTCCCACATTCTGGCCCCTATGCCCCACTGCTATTCCAAACCCCCTGTGTTCCATTGCTCCAGGCTGGACAGGGCTTGGAGCAACCTGGACTCATGGAAGGTTGTCCCTGCTGTGAAACGAGCTGGGCTTTAAGTTCCCTTCCAGCCCAAACCACTCCAGGAGCCCCTTATCCCAATAAGCCCCTATTTTCCTGCAGTTACTCACGTTTTCCTGACATGTGGTAAACGTTTTCCTTCATCCAAGGCTGCAGTGATGTGGAATTGTTCCATCTCATGGCCATCCTCCCCAGGCAGCTTCAGTTCTGTCATGACAAAGTAGAGCACACATGGGTCACTTGCACACTTTGATCCTGATATTTATCTATATAATATACATTATCTACATTTATATATATTATACAGTTTATACTGTGCATTATCTCTATTTTTTTATACATGAGCACCTTGAGCTTTCCTATTACTTCCATTTATTTTTATTGATATTCCATTGATTTTTTGTTGATATTGATATTCCATTGATTTTTTGTTGACATCGATATTCCATTTATCTGTGTTGATGCTGATATTCCATTTATTTATTTTTATATCGATATTCCATTTATTTTTATAAATATATTCCAACAGCTGCTTAAAAATCTGCCACACAGTTCTGAGAGCTGTCACTCTTTTCCCAAGCTGAAATTGGATAAGCAATCAAATCCCAACCCAGCTAAAATCATAAGTGATAAGCAGTTCGTGGTATGTTTTCTACCTGTAAATATTTACTGGGGGGATGAGCTGGTTCTTGAGTATTTAACTGAAGCTTTTGGGCTGTGACCCCTGCATTTAGCACTGACTGCTAAGAAAAACCCTGTATAGCTGGGGAAAAAATATATACATTAGACAGGCAAAGGTGCTGCTTTATCCTGTAGGAATTACCCCCCTGGGTTGGGCTGAACACACACACACGGGCTTTGATTACCCACAACCAGGTGAGGAAAGGTGGCTTCGTGCTGAGGTGGGGCTTCATTTGGTGTGTTTGATCAGAGAGTTATAGAATGGTTGGGGTTGGAAGGGATCTTCGAGGTCAGCTTGTTCCACCCCAGCACCCTGCATCTCAGAGCCAGGAGGTGTGTGCAGTAACTCGGCATTCCTGCTCAGTCAGAACTGTCCCACGGAACACACACACACAGCTCCTTCAGCCCAAAACTGCCAGGTGCCTTCCCAATTCCTTCCCAGCTCCTGGGGCAGGCACAGAGGGTTTGGAACACCAGGCCCAGGTGGTGACAGAACTTCACCAAGTTTGTCAGGGCTCTGCCGTGACTTCGATCCCAGCTTGTCTTGTGTCGGGGCCACCTGCTGGAAAAACGGGAGTCAGGAATTCCTTGTGCAAATCCCACCTGGCAGGGACGTGGAGGGGGGTGGGTGGCAGGCACAGGAGATGCCAAAGCCACATATGATATAAAATATGTACAAGCAAAGCCAGGAGATCTGAGGTGATGCCAGCAAATGCTGCACCCCAACTACAGGCAGCAAAGATTCAGTCTCTGGTTTGGGGGTGGGGTTTTTTTTGGGGGGGGGGAGTGGGTGTGATAGAAAAGCAACATAACCTTAGAGGTGAGAAGTCCCACAGGACAGGAGGCTGACCCTTGGGATGAGAGATGCACTTATCCAGGGTTTAACAGCCTTGATCTCATTAAATGTGAAGTTTTGGAGGGGGTTCCTCGGGGCCTTCGGGGGGTGAAATGCTCAGCTCTGCTGACACAGGCAGGTACCAACCCCAGGGATGGTGCCCCCACCTCCCCAAAAACCACCTGAGCTTTGCTGAGCTCTACAGGGCCACTGGGAGCTGCCCAACATTCCCTTTTCCAGACCTGCTTTGCACACTGGAGTTTATTTATTCCCCCTTTCCAGACCTGCTTTGCAGTAGGAGTTTGTTTCCTCCAGCTTTGCTTTGGCCCCAACCAACGGTCCAGCTATGAAGTTCAACCCACCTTTCCTGGTCCCTGACACTCACTCCTGTCTTCCTCCCACTACCACTGGGTGAATCCAACCATTTGGGAAGAGTGCAAGGCCGTCCCTGCTGGCTGGATGCTCCCCCTGGGCAGGCAGGGGCACGATGGATATCACGGAGCCAAGCCCTTCTCTCGCTCGCAGCAGCAGCTGGAGCTGTTTCAAGCTGCCAGGGACAGAGTAACTACGAGGTGATGTGGCTACTCTGGCTGCCCCATCCCTGGAAGTGCCCAAGGCCAGGTTGGACAGGGCTTGGAGCAACCTGGGCCAGTGGAAGATGTCCCTGCCCACGGCAGGGGGGTGGAACTGGGTGAGCTTTTATGTCCCTTCCAACCCAAACCTTTCTGTGACTCCCTGATAACCCCAACTAAGAATCAAACAGCAAAGCTTAGATGTGGGAAAAACTCCCCCCAAATTCTGAATGGCTGATCAATTTTCCTGCTGATTCCTCTTGGACAGAGGCCTGACTGCAGGCTGTGAGCAGTGTCAGCAAGGCAGCTGTACAAGGGGAATAAAACACCACCTGATAGGGTGTCTCTGTATCTGCTTCACCCAGTTTTAAGTTGAGGGCACCCCCAGGCCAAGGGGTATCAGGTCTCATCCTCAGGGAGTAGCAAAAGAGAGAAAAAAAAGACACAGGACTAGAAAGAAGACCAAAATCACAGCTAAAAATGTGCAGGAATACATCCAGTTCTCCAGCTCCTTCCAAAACTATACGGGATTAAAATGGGATTTCAACAGTTAATTGCAGTCCTTGGGAGCAGCTCCTGCTTCCTCCCCAATAAACTGTGGGTGATGGACAACTCCAGCACCAAAAACTGCAGCTCCATCAGGTCTTCTGGACCCCAAAGAGCCCACGAGCCAGGGAGGAAAAAGCACATTTCCAAAGCAGATCAGCCTTGCCCGGATAATTCAAATGGGGAAAGCCACAAGTGCTGCTCTGACTGCAGCAATTTGAATGCCAAATGGTACAACAATAAAAACACAAAGGAACCAACTCAAGCTGGGGGGTTCCAGGGCACTGGAAAGGGAAAATACCACAAATCAGGAGGAATGGAAGGGAGAAAACACCAGGCAATCCTTCCCTGCACGGGCACAGACCAACTGGAGCCGGAATTCTCTGAGGTCAGTGCAGGGCCCACCCAGACACCACCCTGCAAATCATGTAATATCCTATAATATCATCCCATAATATAATATAATATAATACAATAGTACATCATGAGACTCAGCCCAGGCCGTTCCCAGCAGTTCCCAGCTCCCCCCCTCTCCATCCTCCAAGGCTCACAAAGGGTCAAGCCCTGTTTTTTCACCTTGCCAAGCTCCAGGAGCTGCCTCCTGCCCCAATCCCCATCTCCCACCCCTGGCAACACCTCCAATAATTGGTCTCCAGAGGCCAAGAAACGGCAGAAGGGTTACAAGGTGTGGGAATAATGGAAGGAATTAACACCAACTCCTTTTTCCATCCCGGTGGATAACATGATTACTGGGGAGGGGAGGAGGGCTGAGCTTCACATCAGCTCTGAGGTGGGGTTTTACCTGCTTTGCTTTTCCTTTTACACCAAACAGATGGGCAGGGCATTGAATTCACAGCCTCTGCAGCAGCTTTGGCCAATAAAGGAGTTAAAAAAGGTGTTGCCTGAGTCACCAACAGACTTGTGTCAAAAAAAGAGAAGTATAAAAATAAATATAAAAATATGAATATTAAATGATACGTAAATAATCTATAAAATAATACTTTTTAAAGACATTAAAGCCCACAGGGATGTGTTTCTGTGTCACCCGCTCCAGGGTGAACTCCAGAAGTCCTTTCCAACCCCAAATATTACGAGATTCTGGGAAATAAACCCCCTTTCTGTTGCTCCAACAAGACGGGCTGGACATCACCCCCACAGCTCAGTGGCAGGGCTGAACTGGTCAGTCAAAAGCATCATTTTTTTCAGCTATCAAACAATCTCCACTTCCCCATCACTTTGCTTTGAGGTCTAAACAACATCCCACATTGCTGCTGCTCTTCCAGACTGGGCTTTGCCTGCTCAGAGGGAAGTTTTTCTCATGAGAACTACTTGGAGAAGTTGGATCATCCCCGTGGCCTCTGATTTTCTTACCAGATGCTGCAGCAGGCCCTGGCTGGTGGGGTCAGCTCTGCCCTTTGGGGTGTGTGGGGAGCTCCAGTGGCCCATCAGACATTCAAGCTGTCAGAAGAAGCCAGAACATGATGACTTAACTTGTTTTTTAGCGTCCTGGAAAGGTTTTATATTAAGAGCAACCAAATCAGCAGGTGGAAAAAAAATCGGGGTGGTGAAACCTCCTGCATCATCTCAGGATTTTGGGAGATTTCACAGGGACCAGCTGGGAATGCAGAGATGCAAAACCCTCCAAACAGGATGATCTTTGAGGTCCCTTGCAACCCAAAACCATTCTGTGATCCTCTGATCCTGTTTCCTGAAGGGGGAGATAAAAAAAGGGGAAGGGATTGATCTCCCCCAACATTCTCTTCCCTGTGAACCACTCGCCCAAACTGCTCCCAAAGCTTTCTGGTCAGTCCTGCCCTTGCTTGCAAAGGGAATTGATTCCAGACCCTTTCCCACCCCCCCCCCCCCTTTTTGATTCCAGGCCTTTTATTGTTTCCAGGCAGTTCTTTCACACATCACACCCAAACCACTGCCAGGGCAGGAACATGTGCAAACACCAGTCTTCGGGTGAAGCTGGGTCGCAGAGCTTTTAACTCTGCTCAGAGTTCAGCCCATGAAAGTGTCAATTAAACCAAATATTACACTGCTCTCCCCATTCAGAGCAGCTTTTTTACATCTCCACCTAATGCAGGATCTGCTCTCCAACATGGAGTATTTAAGGTTAATAGTTTTGGTCATTGCTTGCAAGAATTATCCTGTTTCCCAGACTGCAAGTGTGTCTTTTGAGGGCATTTTCCCCTCTGCCTTAATTAGATCTGAGCAGGCAGATAAACAAGGATAACAATTAGTTCCAAAACTAATCACTGTTAACACTGCAACAGTTTTGAAACCCTAGAAATTCCCTAGTTGGGAAAACAAGGATGTACAGTGGCAGCAGACAGTTTATACATATGAGCCAAGCCAAGATGCAGAGCCCGCTTTCATCTGAGTTTTCATTAATTTCCCAAGTTAATAAAGCAGATGGTACAGGCAAATCCCACAGAACTCTGCTTACAGCCAACTCTGCAAGGATCTGGTGGGGAATGGAGGGGGTCAAACCCAGAGAAATCTGGGAAAAGACTGAACAGAAGAAATACAAGGGAGGGAAAACACATCCCTTTCCTGGCCCTGGAGCAGTGAGGGTTGTGCAGCTGATCGTATCCACTCTGTGCCAGTGAGGAGAGGGCAATGCACTGAACCTGCTGATGTTTTGGGGTGATCCAACAGATATTCACAGAATCACTGAGGTTGGAAAAGCCTTCCCAGCCCATGGATCCACCCTGTGCCCCATCCCCACCTTGTCCCCCAGCCCGGAGCACTGAGAGCCACGTCCAGCCACCCTCCAGGAATGGGGACTCCAAACCTCCCTGGGCAGCCCCTTCCAGTGCCTTTCCATGAAGAAATTCCTCCTGATGTCCAACCTGACCTTCCCTGGCACAGCTTGGGGCTGTTCCCTCTCCTCCTGTCCCTTGTTCCCTGGGAGCAGATCCCAAACCCCCCCAGATCAGGATGTTTCAGAGAGCCAGAAGGTCCCCCCTGAGCCTCCTTTTCTCCAGACATTTTTTTCGGAGTGGGGGGGGGGAAGCAGTTCAGACCAGGAAAAACTCAGCTCTGTCCTCAGCTCTGAATTTCCTGGTTTACTCTCCATCCTTGAACAAACAACCTCTCATTTGGAAGGTACCTCAACCCAGCAAGTTCCAGCACGTCCCCTCTCTCTCTCTCTCTCTCTCTCTCTGCACCCTCCAGGGGAGCCCCTATGGAAAGGGCACTGGAACAGCCTTCCCAGCCCAGCAGCTGCCTCTGAGCACAGCCTGAGTCATCCTTCCCACCAGGGCACTGGTAGGAAAGGGTGTTGGCCGAGCCAGGAAGCTCCTTGGATGAATCACTATCAGATACAACCCCTGCCTCGATAACCCTGGCACGGTCCCTGCTCACTGTATCAACCCAGCTCCCAGCCTGCTGCTGCTGCTGCTCCTCCCAGGTGGAGCCTTTTGGAAAACCCTGCTGCTGATGGCAGGAGTTATTGAGCTGCTTGAACGCAGAGATTTGAAAACTGAAATTCAAGAGACATCTCGTTGCGCGTGGAGAGTGAGGGATTGTTGGGATGAAAACAACTGCGATTAAAAGGACCGAGGAGTTACGAGGGAAAGCAAATATTTGCCACCCAGATGGACAAAAACGGGTTTCTGGCAGTCTCACTCCAATTATTTGGTGAATTCCAGCACTATTTGTAAGCATTTTCTGTGCTTACAAAGCACTTTCAGTGCTTGCAAACACTCCAACAGTACCTGCACCAAATTTAGAAATAAACACCAGCCATGGGTTAAGAGGCTCTGGCCTTTGCTCACAGAACTCTGTGCTGCTGAAAGGGCTAAAAACTGGCATTTATATCAGCTTCAAGACTTCAAAACTTCCCCTTTCTAACCTGTAGCTCGTTGGTGAGAGTGAAATCACCCTTGGAAGTGGCAGAGGAGCTGATCTGCAGTTTGGAGCTGCAGGAGAGAGTTTTATTCTGTTAATCATTTAGAGCATAACTATTTATGCCTCACTGTGGCTGAATTTGATATATATATATATATATATATATTTTAATGGATCAAGCACTCAAACTCAATAGGATTGCTGCCACACCCCCAGACCAGCAGGTTTTGGGTGTGTTTCTCGCTGTGTCTGTCCACAGGTGATGCTGCTCCTTTGCTGTGATGGTGTTTGCTCAAAACAAGGGCAGGCCAGGATGATCATCTGTCCCAGGGCTGAGCCAACTCACATCTCCTCGGAAGAGGAGGCAAAAGGACACAGCATTCCATGAGAGGAGCTGCATCTGAGCCCAAACCCACCTGGAAATAAGTACAGCCACTGCAGGATGCTCAGCCAGCACAGAAAAAATCACATATTGTTCTTTTATCAGGAGCTCCTGGGCAAATGTAATCATTTATGCTCCTCCTCTAAATTTATTTGGGGATGTCTTTGAGGCCACAGGTCGTCTCGGGCTGTTGGAGTCCATTCAAATTAAATCTTGCAGTGCTGTTCTCCTAAATTCTGCATTGTTAATTCAGTTTTTGGCACTATGACCTATGCGTTTTGGGACTCCCTGATTCTTTTTTTCATCCCCCTCCCCTCCAGCATCCATGATTTCAGCTGGAAAGCTCCACACCCGGGAGATGTCAGCCCCCCATCCTTGACATGAGAGGTGGGGAGGGGGGGAAAAGGAATTTCTGCCCGTGGAAAAACCAGGATGGGGATGAGCTGGGGAGAAAAGGGCCATAAAGCAAATTAAAGCACCGCGGGGGCCTCCAGGCGTTGGCTCCAAACACCTCATTCCTTTGAGATGAGGTACCTGGAGGAGATGGGGGGGGGGGAAAGAAACAGAAGCAGCAAAACAAATGACAAATGGAAGCCGAGGGATGTAAATGATGAAACAAGAAGAATGTTGTGAAAAAGTTACAGTACGGGAAGGCCGGGGGTTTGGTTTGCCTTGCCCAGCAGAACAAGCCTTTGGACAAGCCTGTGGCAGAGATAATTCCCTTTTCTCCCCCGTTTTTACATCACTGTGCTGGGTGTCAGTCCTGGCTTAGGGAAGCCTTGCCTTGATGCTGATGGAGAGTCCTTTTTTCCACCCAGTTTCTACACAGGAGCAGGTTAAGGAAAAAAATCCTTTGCTTTGCCCATGAGGCACCAAATTCTGTGTTGGTGAACTCTGTGTCACAGTCCCCTGTGCCTGGATAGGGCTGACAGCCCAATTTAGCCCTGAATCCTCTCTAACAGCATTAATCCTTCTATATTCCTGCATCTTCCATTAAAACTTTAGTCCTCATATATTCCTGCATCCTCCATAACAGCATCAGTCCTTACACACAGAGATGCAAAACCCTCCAAACAGGAATATCTGGAATATCCCCAAACAAGATGATCTTTGAGGTCCCTTCCAACCCAAAACCATTCTGTGATCCTCTGATCCTCTTTCCTGAAGGGGGAAAAAAAAAGGGGAAGGGATTGATCTCACCCAGTGTTCCCTTCCCTGTGAACCACTCACCCAAACTGACCCCAAACCTTTCTGGTCAGTCCTGCCCTTGCTGGAAAAGGGAATTGATTCCAGACTTTTTTTTTATTCCAGGTCTTTATTGTTTGGATTTTTTCCAGGCAATTCTTTCACCCCAAACCCCTTCACAGGGGCAGGAAAGGCACGGATCCAATCTCAGATGGAAGGTGGGGTGGGCCCTTCGCAGGCACAGCTCAGACAAGGAGGAGGAAGTATCAGGTGACAACATCGTGAGTCACCCACCAAAACCGGGGCTCACAGCCTCCACAAATATCCCCAAAACACCTTCCAGGGAGTTTGAAGAGCTCTGGGAGGCATCTCTGCTCAGGCTGAGCTGTGAAGAAGTGTTTGTGGTGAGGCATTTATCCAGCCACAGTCAGTTACGTCACCTCTGGGTAACTCATTAACCCTCAGCTTATCTCTGTGCCCCCCATGCCAGGCTGGGTGTTCTCCCCAGCTCTCCCTGGGCTGGGCAGGGTGTGCCAGGCACGGCTGCACCGGGGAAACTCTGCTCCTGGGCTGGGCCAGGGCTGTGTGACACCCCCCAGCCCCTCCGTGGGGCTCTGACAGCTTTCCAGAGTCACAGACTGGAAGGGTCCCTCTCCAGGACACCGCAACCACCCTAACCCTGTCCCTCAGAGCGCTGTCCAACTTGGAGTGTGGATGTGGAGCACAAACAACCCAGTGTGGCCTCCCAGCCACCCAGGAATTCACTGCTGTGCTGGCAGGGAGAGAGAGAGGCTCCTGCCTGGTGGAAGCCAGCGCTGCTCCCTGCCCGTGCTGCAGCCCTCGCTCAGATAAGATGCTTCCTCAGCACTCCCTCCAGCTCTGCTGCAGCAAAAGGCGGGGTTTAAACACTCCCCTTCTTGCTCAGCCTGATAAACACTCAGGCCAGATGAAAAAAGCAGCTCCGTTGCTTTGGCCACCCCAGCAGCCACCTCATAGGATGCTTCGGGTTGGAAGGGACCTCAAAAGTCATCTCATTCCATGACAGGGACACTTTCCTGCTCCAAGCCCTGTCCAGCCTGGCCTTGGGTATTCCCAGGGATGGGGCAGCTTTTAAAGCACCCAGGTCTTTTCCCAGCCCTGACAGTGGAGAGGGAAATAAGTTAAAGGCACAGAGAATGATTGTTCAGCTTAATTAACAGCTCAGAACGTGCTCAGTTTCCCTCTGAGGCAGAAGAACTGTTGGGACGGGTCACAGCTCAGGGGTCCTTCCCTTGCCCTGGGTGGGACTGGAATCACCACTGGGAGCTGGCTGGAATTCCAGTGAGGATTTGTGCACAAGTGTCTTTATCTCAGGCCGTGCAAGGCTGCGAGATCCCTTTTTGATTTGTGAGGGAACAGGGAAAGGACAGGGAAAGGCAAAGACAGGCAACAGGAGGAAACGAGCAGGAGCCACGACTGGCACAGGACAATTGAATCCACAGAACCCAAGGGAGGGGGGGTTTCACTTTGTTTAGTTGCTTGTGGGGGGTTTGTTGTTGTTGTACCCAGACCATTTCTCCAGCAAGCATTTGCTTATCAAACCAAACATTTGCAAATGAAATCAGAGGGGCTGCGAGGCGCAGGAGGAAGCTGTGGCTCCACTATTGAAAGCAGGTTTTGGTTGGGAAATGCTGAGCCCTGAGCTCAGGTGAGCCCTGCTGGCAGCTGCTGGTGCCTTTTCTTCCAGGCACACACAAACACTGGGTGTGTTTCAGGGACACCTGACAGGATGTTAATGCTTGGTTACGCAAAAGGCACCCTGATTTCCAGCGGGAATTGTTAGAGCCACTGATTTCTTCACTGGCTTCCCCAAGCAAAGTTAAAGATATCCACAGGAAGGCAAGGAAAAAACACGTGTGATTTGTGTCTTCTCATTGGAAGCAGGAATTAATAATCTCTTTGCCCCTGTGAGTTTTAAGATGGACAAAATACACTCTGGACTTTTAAAGCAAAGGAGTGAAGGTCACAGGGATTTTAGAGGCTTGGGTTGTTTGGGGTTTTTGACCTTTCAGATATCCCTCAAATGGAGCAGGAGAAGCAAAATTCACTGGAAATGGAGATGATGTATTTTAAAATGTCACTGGCCATAAAGATCCCAATCTTTTAAACCTATTTCTCCCCTTTCCCAAAGGCTTGGTGGCTGATCCAAATCGGTGGCTGGCAAGTCCTGGCTCCAGACCAGCTGCAGCTTGAGCTGCCCCTTCCCCACAATCCAAAACCATTCTGTTTCAGCCTTTAAAAGTGAACATGGCAAGAATAATCACTCCACGTCTCCTGATCCAAGGGATACCACTGCTGACCGATTCCAGTGGACTGATGTAAACAAAAACATCTGAAGATCCTAAAAAAAAGCACCCCCAGGGGAAGCAAACCTAAGGAAGCAGGTGCTGTTAAGGACAACAAACTGCACTCAGGGGGTGATTTAACAACCAAAGCAGCAGAAGATTAAAAAGCTCCAACTCCCATTAAGTCTGGAGAGCGAGTGGACCCCAAAATAAAAAGAGCTGGGAAGAGGTCGGAGCCCCCACCTTGGGAAGCAGTTGCAGTGTCCTCCACAATCCTTATTCCCAGCAGCTCAGGAGTTAAGCAGGCAGGCATCCTGCACCTTTTCTTTGCCTTGGATTTGCACCAAGTTTGAGTCATCCCGTTCAAACAGAAGAAAAAAGAAAAAAAACAACAACCCCCCTCGATGTGCTTCGTATTCCAAAAGGGGCATTCCCAGCCCAGGACACTTTTCTTTACCAGGAGAAAGGAGCATTTTTGAACTAAGGTGGGTCCCAGCCTGTCTCATCCTCTGAAGGAAACCCAGGATGTGCTCAGAGCACAAAATAATCCCAGGTTAGAGGGGCTTGGTGTCTAAACAAGACCCATTATGTCACATCTGCCTCTGGAGCAAGATTTGGCTTTCCTGCAGCTCCATCAAACTCAGGCTGGAGGTGGGCTGAGGGTTTTTATAGCAGCAGACTCTCCAAGGAATGTGAGGAATGCAGGGTGTAAACAGATTAGATCTCCCCCCTCTTATTAGAAAGCCCTGGATTTTTTGTGTTTCCCCCCGTTTTCCTCTGATGCTTTAAAAACCGAAATGAAACCCTGAGACACTCCAGTGCAGCCTGTCCTCGGCCCAGGACTCAAAGCCAACAATTCACAGGTTTTTCCTGTTTAATCAGGGCTTGGGCAGGAACTTGAGGAAGCTTTGGAACCGGATCCACTGGCAGTTTGGGTTGAGCTGGGGAAAAAAACCTGACCTACAGCACATTAACCCCTCACTTTGCTGTTTCAGCCCTGACTGAGGCATCACCCTGGAATTATCAATTAAATCCACTGGTCGTGACTCCTCTGACTGGATTTATTGAGGGGGTTTTACTGGATGAATAACAGGGGACCAAAGGCCAGGGTTGAATCTGAACTCAGCTTGGGGTGATCCTTTCTCAGCAACATCTCACCTCACAGAATCATTATCAACAATCTTATCAATCAGCTCAATAATGCTATCAATTATCAAGGTTGGAAAGGCCCTCTCGGACCATAAGGTCCGAGCAAAGCCACTGGCTGGAAAAATCAGAGCTGCACCTGATGAGCTGGAATATGAAGTGAAATCCAGGGAATTATAAGGGGGGTGAAATCAAAGGTTCCATCTGAAGAACCTCATTATCATCAGGTTGGAACTGTGTTCCTGCTGCTCTTTTGCACAAGGCAAGAGCCCTTGACATTAAGGAGGGAATAAGTATTAATTAACATTCCACCCTCATCAGGGCAAGAAGGTTAAACACTGGGCTGTCTTCAGAGCTGAGCTGTAAAGAACACTGAGAACTGCCTGAAACTGCAAAGAGGGGAAGATTCCAGGAAAGGATTCTAGAAAAGATAAGGGATGGTGGGAAACCTGCCTTCACCCTCCTGCTTTCTGTGGGCAACGGGGGGTAAACCTTAAATCTGTACTGAAATAACACTGAACTGGGAGGGAACTGAGCAGATTTGTGCCTTCTGGTTGAAGCTTCCTGACCTGATCAAAGCACACAACACCCCAGATTCTTCCCCCCCAAGGCCTGCAGAACTTCTCCCCCTGGATGGACTAACTGGGAGCAAGAAGAGATGGAAAATGCTTTATTTTCTTTTATTTCCTCCCCTGTTTCAGGTCTGAAAATAAACATTTCTATGCTCTCCCCAGAGACCTGAGCCAAGCCTGGTTTGTCTGTGTGCTGATGAGAGAATCCAAAGCTCCACCAAGGGCTGCAGGGAATCAATAAACTGCTTCAAGTGTCTTGTTTTCCCGAATTTATGCTCCTCACTGACATGCAGAGCAAGCATTTCTGATTCAGGGCAGACAGAGAGGAGGCAAATCAATTGTTCTGGGGGGGCTGTTCAACACCACCTCCTCCTGCAAACCCAGGTTTCCATGAGCAGCATCCCCTAATCTACCTAAAACTTGGAAAACAGGAGGGGTTTTACTGCAAGGAATGATTCCACCCCTGCAGCAGCACAGCTCAGGGGGCTTAAAGTCCGGACCCGCAGGTGCAAGAGGGAGAACTTTAAACCCTTGGTGCTATCAGCATTTCCTGGAAGTTATTCCCAAATGGAAGCCAGTGCAAGCTGGTAATTCCAGAAAAATCTGTATGCACACTTAATTTCATCCTGCCCTGTTTATTCCAGAGAAAACATACCATGTATGTGTTATAACACCCAATACACGTGTTATTTAAATCCTGCTGCATTCCAGCTCTCCCACCAATGGAAAGGTCCAAGTTTGGCCCCTTGGCACCACAGTATTTACCTTTTTTCTCCCACCTCTCAAGGACGGAGCATCTTTATAAAGAGGTGAACTTTTTATAAAGAGTTTGCTCACATTCTGAGCTGGCAACCCCTCCAGAAGGCTGGTGAGACTCTGAAGGAACAGGGAACACATGGAGTCATATAAAGAGTTTATGTGACCCAGGCAGGTGCTCACAAACAGGGAATAATGTGGGTACAAACTCCATCCCATTGTATTTTCCTAGATCTGAGAAGCAAAAATGACCTTCCACCTCGTTCTCCGTTACAGCCCTTGAGTTTGCAACACCAAAGACCACTTTTTTTTTAATTACTTGGGTGCAGATTAAAGTTATTTTCGCTGCTGTTGCAGCCCTTGACAAAACAGGCCTTTCCCTGTTCATAAAACAACATTTCATGGTGGAACTACTGAAAACTCTCCTGGCTGGGCATCCCCTTCCTCAGTTTGATTCCTACTTATCATGGTTTATGATCAGGTTGATATCCTCCTTTCCCTTTCCATCTGTGCTCCGTGGGAGAGGCCAAGATCACCTTTAAAACACCCCAACTGCTTCTTTCCAGCTGCCATTCCCGTGTCCCTGCTGCTTATTTGCCTTGGCCCAGGAGCTCTGACAAATGTTCAACCCGCCCTGGATCCAAAGAGGCAAAGGATACTTATCAGATCTCTCCCGTTTTTCCCTGGATTTCCAAGAGCAGCAGGCAGTGGCTGTACCAGGGATCCTTTCTGCCCCATGGATTGTCCTGTTGGATCAGAGGATTCCGTCCTTGGCTCCAGGTTTGTTGATGATTTTGTGGCCCCAAATGCAAACCCTGACCCCCGGCGAGGTCAGAAAGCTCCTGAGTGTGGTTTCTCCCAGAAAACATTCCTTTCCAACGTGTTCCCGTTTTCCCTCTCGGTGCCCTGTCAATCATCAGCAATAATTCTCCTTTTCCCTTCAGCCAAAATGGAAACAAAACACTTTTTTTCCTGTTTGTTTGTTAGAAAAGTGATAGTAGGTATCAACCAAAATCCCGATCCAAACCCAAATCCTGATTCAAATTCCAGGGAATTTGGGGGTCGGAGCCTTTCTGGCTTTGCATCCACTGTTCTTTTGAAATATTTATTGTCCCATTCCATAAATATATATATATAAAATAAATACATATAACACACAACCCAGAATGCAGGGGGATCATCCTATCTAACGACTTCAGAAAAGGTCAGGAGGCCAAAAAAAGCGAAGTTTTCTTGCCTGCAGCAGGAATTTGGCCCTGGCCAGGCAGAGCTCCCTGATGTCACAGTGCAGACAGATAATTGAGGCTGCTTTATCACCAGCCTGGTTCAAGTGGAGGCCACAGCAAGGTCAGGACACCTGAGGGCAGGTTGTGGCACAGCCTGCCTGGAAATAACCTGGAGACAGCCAGAAGTGGGAGAGGAGGCAGGAAAGAAGGGAAATCCATGGAGTCCTGCAAGGGCAGGGCATCGTTTTTTATACATTGTCATATTAAAAATTAACCCAGGTGGCAATAAATAAATAGTTCTGCCACAGTCCTGGCTCCTTTGGGAGGGTCCTGGGCCCTGCTGGGGATCCAGAGGGATGCCCAAATTTCAAGCACACGGAGAACAGGGTGTTTATCACCTCCCTAACAAAGCCCAGAAATGTTTACAGGTACCAAGAGATTCCCAAAAGGAGGGGACAGGCACGGAAAATTCCCCCCCTGGACTCAATGGCAGCTATTCCTGTGCTTTCCATAGATACAGAAAGCAGCCCAAAAAAATCAAGGATTAGTACCTAATTGTTGTTCCCCAGTTCATTTTCAGGCAGCAGGCTGGAAACTCTCCTCCAGCTCCACTTTTCCATGCATTTTACCTCTGCTTAAAGACTCAGGTAATCCAAGAACGTCGGGAAACCATCTAATAACAATCTAATAATGATGGGAAATCACATAACCCACAGTTCTGGGGAGACACAGTCTCAGCTGGGTGTTATCTCTTTGCTTTAATAGAGATTAATACAGATTTTAATGAAGATCCCCTCTCTCCAGCCACATTTTTTTTAACCCTGCGCTCACCAGGGAGAGCAGAAATTCGGGAGGAGGCCTCTTTTATTGAAGATTCACTGCCAAGCTGCTCCCACAGGGTGTAAATCTCCTGCTCCCACTTCACAGGAGCTCCGGGATCCTTCCCAGCAGGAAATGCTTCCACAGGCTGATGGCTGGAATAATCCAGCCGTGGAAGTTCCCATCCCCAGGAAAACAGCCAGGCTGTGATTGATTGCAGGTGATATCAATCTATTTTTTTTTCCCCAAAGGTAATTCACCCTCCTGTGTCTCAAGGAATCATATCCATGGCTGAGCATTTTGGGGAATCACCAGAAAGGGGCTTGCATTTTTTAAGGCACAGCTCTGTCACTAATCAAGAGGTCACAGAGCTGTGATAATCCAGCTTGAATGCCTCAAAATTCAATTTCCCCCCTTTTTTTGCTCCTAAACCACTTAGAAAAGCACATCAAAAAATGCTGCAGAGCACAACCCAACTGCCCCTCCAGAAACCCCTGCCTGGAGAGAGGAGAAAGTCCAACCACTTACTCGTTCTCTGCCGTCCAAAGGCGAAGAAAACACCTCCCCCAGCACCAAAACAGCTTCACCTGCCCCGGCTGTGGCGGAGAAAAGCAGCCAAATATCCACGTGGAGCTCGTGCAGCGCCCTGGGGAGCGAAAAAACGAGGTGGAAGACGGAATCTGGGAAGTGGAGATTTATTCCACCAAGTGCCTGTTATCTCAGCCTTGGCTAAGCGAGGGAATGCTGGTGAAAATCTTTGCCTGGTACAGTCCAGAGCCTCTGCTTCACAGGCCAGGAATTTTACGTTGAATAATTTTTAACCTCAGCTCCTGGGAGGAAAACCAGGGGCTCTCTCTCTCACACACACACACACAGAGCCTGCTGGATCGGGGGTTGTTTATTTATTTGCCAGGAAAAGAGTTTTTAATCGAGGGGAAAATTAAAATGCTGCCCTGGGACGGAGGGAATGAGGGGAATGGGGTGGTACGGAGAACCTTCCTGGGAAAATCAGGGGATAGCTGGGAGACTGTGTCTTCCAGGTGTGATTTCCCACTTTGTTTTCTCCTTTGTTTTGGTATAGAAAGAAATTTTTCCGGCCTAAACCCCTCAGAAGTGCTGAAACAGCAGTGTCAGCTCACAACAGTGAGGAATTTGGATCAACTTTATTGTTATTTTTAGCAACTCTGACCGCCTTTGTTGTCATTTTTAGCCATTCTGATCACCTTCATGGTTATTTTTAGCAATCTGCCCAACTTTATTGCTATTTTTAGCAATTTGATCACCTTCATTGTTATCTTTCACAGTTCTGACCACCTTTATTACTATTTTTAGCATTTTGATCAACTTCATTGTTGTTTTTAGCAATTCTGACCAACTTCATTGTTGTTTTATCCACTGGGATCACCTTCATTGTTTCCAAGTGATGTTTTCCTCCTTCCAGGGGGATGAAACCCCCAGCAAACAACCCCAACCCGACGTGATACCCCATAAAATGGAATATTCCGTGGAATATTTCACTCAAGGCTTTGAGAACCTCTGCCATCACCCCCCATTTTTTTGGCCTCGAGTACATTTTACCCTCCTCCTGCTAAGAAATGTTTATTCTCCCAACAAAACCCCTCACAGAATGAGAAAAACATGGATTTTTCCAGGTGGATGATGCAGCAGGAACAGGGTTAGTGGCAGTGAGATGGTTGGACTCGGTGAAGCTTTGAAGGCTTTTCCAACCCAAACTATTCTGTGCTTCTGGAAAAGGAATGGATACATCCTGAAAAAAATCCATCCAGCCCAAGAAGAGATTGGAAGCATTATTTTCAGAGCCCTCACCGCTGCAAATAACTCGCTGAAATGGAATTTGATGGAAGCACAAATAAAACTGAAGCGTTCAGAGAAATAAATAACTCCCGTCTCAGCAGCAGCAGCAAAATCTGAGCCCATGGACGGGGTTTTTATCCATTTTAAAAGCCATTTCGTGCGAGGACTGACATCAAAGCCACCCTCACACTCGAACACGGGCGAATATTTACAGCGGGGCTGGAGGAAAACCAGAAAATCCCCCGAATTCAACCTCCTGTTCTGGCCGGAGGAGGGACAAAAAAAGGGCTGAAAGCGCTGAAACCAAAAGCCCCGCAGAACATCCGAGCCGGGGCTGGGACAGTTCGGGGACACCGCGGGCGGGTTTTTTTTCCTGCCTGTTTTTCCTCGCAGCAGATGCTGCCCCCGGCAATTGGGAGCGATCGCTAAGCAACAGTCCAGCCCCAGCGAGTTCAAAGTCGCAGCTTCCCCACCCACACACGTGGGGAAGGACAAACGCCTCGTGGCTTCTTTGGAGTTGTTTGGTTGGTTGGTTTGTCCTTTTAAAATTGTTATTATTTTTTAATATTTTTTTCCGTTTGGTTTTTAATTTTTATTATTTTATTTTATTTTATTTTTTATTATTATTTTTGGTGGGGTTTTTCTTTTTTTGGTTTGTTTTTTTGAGGGAGGTTGTTTGTTTTGTTTGTTTTCCTGGATATGAAGGAATTTCAAACCACGCTTCCAAAGGTGAATTGCAAGACTTTCATTTTCTCATGTGCAAGACACAGAGCCAGGCTACAAAATGGGAATCTTCCTGCTGGAAAAACAGTATAATTGACATGTCTAAAAGTCATTTTCAACCTGAATCCAACCTGGTCCAAGGCCAGGCTGGAGCAACCTGTGGAATGAGATTGTGGCCTAAAAATGGCTCTTAAAAGAAACCTCTAAGACTCAATTTGGTGAGTTTTAGAAGCTGATGAAGATGATTATTGAGGTCTCTTCCAATCCAATAAAACAGGACAGAAGGACCTGACTCAACCACCAGCTCAGAGTTGGAATCACAGACCACAAACCTGCTGTATAAAGCAAAAGCAACCCCAAAAAAGTAGTTTTAATGCAGTCCTGAGAGGAAGGAAAAGCAAAAACCAACAAAAAAGTCTTAATTTCAGTTACAATTAATGCTCAGAACGAACAACCTCGCCCAGCTCAACAACAGGTTGATGCACAAATCAACTGGCCACGTCCCCCCTTCTTTTTAAGTCCTTGCAAAAGCCTTTCAGCACCTCAAAAAAGGATCTTTCCCCCCCGCCAGAGGAAAAGCTCCGGGCCGTGTTTGCACAGGGCAAAGCAAACAGACACCACCAAACCGCAGCGGGCGTTTCATACGGGGGATGCATCAATAAAAGGCGATTTTTGCGGGAACGTTTTGTGCTTATCGAGCTCCAGATAAGATAGGAGGCGTTGGGAAAGGGCTCATTAAAGGCCGGGCTGGCGGGCAGCGTTAACGAACTCGCTCATTAACAAAGAGGGGATGGGTGAACGAGGAGAGGGGAGGATTAACCCGGAGCTGCGGTCACAGCGCGGCTTCTCCCTTCGGAAAAGCCCTCCGGGTTTAGGGCCCCGAGACATCCCAAAGCTCCCGGGGGGGATGGAGAGCTCAGCGAGCTCCTCCCGCCCTGCGTCCAGTTGGAAGTTTAATCAGTATTTCTGAGAGAGAGGTTTATTTTGATTTCCACGGGAGCCTTTAATTGATACTCGGATTTCTCAGGCACGCTCCAGAAGCAGCGCCGAACTGAAGTGCCCGTGTTTTTAATCTCCTGGAGTTTTCAGACGGGCAGGAGGGAGAACTGGCTGTGCTGGGAATGCCCTACAGGTGTGACCCCCCCTCAGAGAAGGGATTTGGGGGTCCTTTGTTTCCCGTTCCAGCAATGGTTGCAAAGCTGCAAGGCAAAAGTTCACCTCTCTGGAGAAAGCCCGGCCTCGTGGAAGGAGGAAAAATTCATTCCTCTTGCTGAGATTATTTTATCCTTCGATAAATTGCGCCAGTTTGTGTTTGCCGCCACCCACCAAGTTTCCTGACGCTCAGAAAACTTGACCGAGTGAGTCCTGGAATTACTAAATCCTCCCATTCCCGCTGCTTTGCTGGGAAGAGCTCCCTGGGCAGGAGGAGGGCTGTGCCTTGCCTTCTACCCCCCTCAAGTGGCCGCAGCGCCAGGCTTTGAAGAGGCTTTAAAAAGCATTTTATGCCCCGAAGGAACAGTTGTGAACACCCAGACCCGTTAAGGGGAAAAGGCAAAAAGCAGCCCAAAAAAAAACCAAACCCCAACTGTCCCAAATTTGCTGCTTTATGTGATGTCATCTGAGCGAGGGGGTGACAATCTCGGGTCTCTCAGTTGGCAGCTGGGAGGGAAAACGGGAGCGAAAAGCCAAATAAAAGCCCGATTGGCTGCCGAGTGTAAACACGGCAATTAAGGCACTCATCCTAATTGCAGGCAGTTAATTGTACTGTTTGCTGCCTAATTGAGCCCAGCTCCACGTCCCAGGGAATTACAGCTCCGGGAGCTCACCTGGGACAGGGGTTAAACCCATCACTGCGAGTTTTTGGCATCCCCTCCTTCCACCTCAGGTTTTCCGCTATTCTCCAGCCACTGAGGGTGAGAATTCCTTCAGGAATGGTGTCCCCGGGGTTAAGGGAACAGCGCTGGGGTTTGCAGCAGCAAATGTTCCACAGCACTGAAGTGGAAATGAAGTGGGCAGGGCTTCGTTTTCCCTTTTTCTGAGCAGTTTTATGCATTGCATGGCACTGGAATGAGAAATACTTCAGGAGAAAGTCCCCCAGCTAGTTCAGCTTGTTTAACTCCATTTATTCCAGGATCAGTTGTGATCCTTCCTGGAACTGGAAACAGAATTCAAAGGAGTAAAATTCTTTATAAATAATGAATTAATTAAGGCTTCCCTGCCCAGTAAGTGCTGGCATCCCATCCTAAATACATTTATATACACGTGTGTGTTTTCCATGTTGTTGAATCCATCAGGTGTTAAATAACCAGGCCCTGCTAAACCATTCCCAAATCTCAATCCTGACAACTGTGGATGAGTCTGGAGGTCAAAGACTTTCTTCTCTGGGCCGTGCTTTGGCTTCCCAGATGCAGCTGCTTTCACCCTCTAACAAAGACGAATGAACTGTCAAATTCAGGCCAAGACCAGAATTTCTTGGTCTTGGTTTTGAGGCAGAGCAATAAACACCTTTTTCCCACTCTCCATAAATGCCCAGGCAGTGGAGGGGTGTCCTGAATAGTTTAGATTATGAATTGTGAGAGCCCCCATTTATTAACTGTTTGATATCCTGCAAAATTCCCACCGAGGAAAAGATCCACAGGTAACCTTCTGGAGATTCTCCCCCTCCCCTCAGCCAGACTTCCAGGGCTCTCCCGAAATTTAGAAGCCTCCAAACCATCAAACTTGCTTTAGTAAAACCTGACCCTGGAGATAAGAAAGGTGTTGAGACACTCGTCTCCCTCCTGGAATTAGATAAAGGGCTCTCCCTCCCCGTGGAAGCTGGAGTGGGAATGTGGATAATTCATGAAATTACACGCTCTGTTCATCTTAATCACCCCTCAGCTCAGAACCTCCTGCAAGAACATATTTACCTGCAGCCCCAGCTTGGCTCTGGCTGCGTTATCTGAGGGCAGCACATGCTTTGAATTAGATTTTCCAATATTATCTCCCCCACTCATGCCCTTTGTTATATTTTCCAATTGAGGATTTCTCATGAGGCAGGGGATTTTGTGTGTGTGTGTGTGTGTGACAGGTTGCAAAGTAAAATGAAATGCAACATTAGGGCCTTTTCCCTTCCCTGCTCGACACAAAGCCCTTCTCCTCTCGTCGTGACAGATAATGAGATTCTCTTTACCAGCCCTCTCTTCATCAGAAATAAATTTTCATCCTGAAATTGTACTGTTAGAAGGAGGGAATAATCTGTAATGAAAAGTAAAGCCACCACTGTTATCTGTTATTTCGTATCTGGGGGTCTACTTATTCAAAAGTACTGCCCAGCAAGCCAATTAAAAGGTCAGATATTTCTGCTGAGCGGATTCCTGATTGAAAATGCAACCTTGGCCTTTGTGAGGGACAAAAACCCAGCTCTGGAGTTCACCCAGCACCTCCCAAAACGGGATTTCCTCTGTTTTTAAGAGGGGTAAAAACTCCACCGGCTGCTCCCACTGTGAAGTTTGGGTGGCAAAGCCACTGGAGTGTCCCAGCTCAGCTGGGCTGGTCCAGCCTTTCCTCTGCCGATGGAAAAGCCTAATTCCTGAGCCGAGTCCGGGTGCCACAAGGTGTCACCCACCCACCGCCGAGCGCCTGGAAATCGCTGCGAGCAGGGCTCGGTTCCCACAAGGAGCAGGATTTTAAGGAAGGCTGGTCTGGCACCTGACACGAGATCTGCGGGTTACAGACGTGCCCTGGGGCACCAAACTCGCTCAAAACCCCACCAGAATCCCCTCCAAACAACGCTGGGTGTTTTCAGCGTTCCTGAGGGGTGGGAGGAAGGAGGAAAAACAACCTTATGGGAACAGGGAAAGCTGGAAAAGTTTCTGGAAAAGTTCTGCACGTCCAACAGGTGTTGCTGGTGCGAAGAAGCACAACTAAGGATGCAAGAGAAGTGCTGTGTGGCTTTGATTCCTTTCCCAGAGCCTCTGAGAACATTGGATTTGTTATTCCAGAGGAGGAGATATATATATATATATAGAGAGAGAGAGAGAGAGAATGAGAGAGATGTAGATATATATCTAAAGTTTGCACTAATGGATGAAAGCTGGTGAAGCTACCTGGCTGTTTTTTGAGAGGGAAACCCTTGGATAGCTGACCTATGGGATCGTGGAATGGTTTGGGTTGGAAGGGAGCTTAAAATTCATCCGCTCCCACCCCTTCCACTGCCCAGGTCGCTCCGAGCTGGCCTTGGACACTCCCAGGGCTGGGGCAGCCACAGCTTCTCTGGGCAACCAGGGGCTGCCTCCTCCTTTCCCTGGAGGCAAAACTCCTCCTTGGAAGCAGCAGTGCCCCCATTCCGGGGGGTGTTTGGGGCAGGAAGGCTGGGACGAGCTGGCCTTGGAGCAGCAGCAGCAGCACAAAGGAGGCTTTGTCTGCGGGAACAGCCCGGCCTTTCTTCCGCACACAAACACAACCCCCAGCCCTCCCCGGCACCTCCCGGGAAAAGTGGAGCCCTGGGAAGCAGAAAGCAGCTCTGTTGTGGCCGGGAGGACAAGGGGAAGGGGTGGAGCAGAGGGGACATCACAAGGAGAACAGCCCCTTCCCTGCGATGATGCTGTGAGGATTCCAGAGGCACCAGCTCTGGGGCGGTGGAAATGCTGCCTGAGGAGTGGCTGGAAAACCCTCTGGATTCCTCCTGATTCCCCCAGGACAAAGCCCTTCAGCACACAGTTCATCCTCTGCAGAGCAGACACTGGAAATCAAAGCGGGCGAGGATGAGCCTGCGCGGATAAAATGCCTCCTGCTCATGGAGAAACAGGAATTAGCTCTTTTCTGTGGCCTGGTGGAGGGCACCAGGAGCCCAAGGGAAAGAAAACACACCGCAGGAAATCCTCCACACCCTGCCTGGCCATCGCCTGCCTGCCACAGCAAGGCACCTTCCTGCTGCAATGCATTCCAAAATCTGCTCTCGGCACCAGCCTGCAGCTTTCACCTTAAAAACAGAGACAGAAAACCCACTCATAAATACTCAGAGGTGTAAATAACCATCACTAGACTCCACTTCTTGCGTGTATCTCAGCTTTTCCACGCCCAAGGATCCCAGATTTCCTCCCAGTAAAGTGAATGTAACGCAGGTCATTCCCTTTTAGGTGCAAAGGGAGACACAAACTCCCCCCTCTGTGCCCACTTTGGCCCTAAGGAAAAGCATCCCCAGAGCCCAAGAGCTGCAGATTCTGGCTGGAACGTGATTCTGCTGCACCAGGACAGGTCCTGTCCCCTGTGCTGGCCATAACCAGCTTGGTGTTTGCTTGCCTGAGTCAGGGTTATAAAAGCAGGGACTTATCTCCCCGAGCCATCGTCGTTAAAGAAAATTCATTCAGGAACCCGGGCAGTTAAAAACCAAAAAGCGGTCAGAATGTCAACAAGAACAAGCATCTCCAGCTGCCTTTGCAGTAAAACTTGTTTTGGGGCTGATTTGGCCTCCCTGAAAGCAGAGGAGCTGCTTAAAAACCAGCCCCGGGTGGGGGCATTCGGGAGCAGGACCAGCTCTGAGCTGCGTGAGCTTTGATTTTATCACACCCCACACGGGCCTGACCTCCACCAGGAGCAGGAACTTCCCCTGCAGGAAACGCCCACCTCCATTTTTATTTATTTATTTATTTATAATCAATTTACTCCTCGAAGTTTGGGTTTGCAGAAGCGGAATCCTCACCCACCTCCTCGTCTTTAAAAGATGTATTTTTAGTTTTAGCAGAGATCACAGGGAGAGGATGAAAAGCTGATGCTGGACTGGGTGGAAAGCTACGACAAAAAATATCAAGCAGGGGGGGACTTGTTCCCTGCAATAATCAGCAAGAAAAGCCAGTGATTTGCTCATGGAATTCCTTCAGGGGAGAGTGAGAGCTTTCCAAAGGTCACGGCCCTGGACTTTGTGTCACCCAGCAATAAAGAGCTGTAAAAATGGCCCAGCAGTGATATCTGCCTTGTCTGCCAATGGCATTTACTGGGATGCTGGTAAAAGCAGGAATAATCAGAATAATCAGGCAGTGTCTGGGGCAGTGGGAACTGCTTTGTGCAGGAAAGCACCCTCAGAGCAAAGACTTCCTTCCCAGCATCTAATCTAAACCTAATTCCTAATCTAAACCTGATTTCTAATCTAAATGTAATTTCTAATCTGAAACTAATTTTTAATCCAAATCTAATTTTTAATCTAAACCTAATTTTTAATCTAAACCTTAGCACTTGTTTGCTGTGATATAAGGGAGAAAATTCTTAAGTGTTGCTGATATGATTGCACTTTAATTTATAATAGTGGGCATTTGAAACAGCAAGAGCAACACAACAGCTTTGTTCTAAGTAGGAACAGGCCAGGGGAAGGCAGCAATGCCTCAAATGCAACAGAGACTGATCTACAAAGAGCAATATCATAAATATTTTAGAGGGGCTTCAACAATCCTTCTGGGTTTGGAAGCCCACGGAGGGTTGGGTGAGTGCACGTCACATCCCTCTCCAGGTCACACAGTGAGAGCTCCTGTGGGAATTCCACTGGGAATCTGGGCTGCAGCATCTCTCAAACGAGGGGCTCCAGCACTTCTCCACGAACCCCAACTCCCCAGGAAAATCCACAAAGCTGCCTTTCTGTTCCCAAATCCTTCCCGGTTAAACCTGCTCAGCCCCAGCTGCTCCAAGGGGGCTGTTAAAATGATAAAACTGAACCGATACAACACACCAAAAAAAAGAAGAGAAAGGTTATTGTTGAGAGCAGATTTTAAGCTGATGCCTCTCCAGAGATAACAATGATAACGTCTCCCACATTATGAGAGCAGAACTACAATGGAGCACTTAGGCTGGAGCAATTCAATTTGGGATTTCTTGGTTTCCTCAGGTAGTTCATTTCTTTTTTTTTGTTAAATTGTACTGCAGTTGAATTAATTTTTTTAAATTATTTTTAAATACAAAGATAAAAAAAAAGAAAAAGCCAGTGCTCCAAAGGTTTTCAGCAGTGTGTGGTTCAGAGCACACCCAAATCTATCAGGCAATTAACTGAGGTGGAATCTTTGCCATCCTCCTTGGAAATCGGTGCAAAAGTAATTAACAATGGGTGCTCATTTACAGCTGCTTGATTGGCAGGCTGGGAAGAATGGCAGAGCTGCATGGACCGAGCAGAGCTTTGTGCCTTCCAGGGGATAATAAAATCCAGTAGATCTGATCCTGGATCACCAGAGCACCAGGATGGAGCCAGGTAACTCCTTTTTCCACAGGGGGGGAATCTCTGGCAGCTCCTGGGGAGTTCAGCTATTTCTGCCTCCCCAAAATGAGAGAAAACCCAAAGTAAACTCTCCTGCAGTCATAAATTTGCAGCAGGAATTATTCCCCCTTTAAATATTTTTACTCTTTTCTTTTCACTTTCCATCTCTCAGGTCAAGAATATTCAAGCCTAGTCAAGGAATGAGACCATTATTTTCTGTAAGCCAGACTTAGATTTCCACCAGGAAACCCTTGTTTTCCACCAGGAAACCCTGATCAGCCCCAGGGCTGACTGGACATCCCATTTCTTAAGAAAAAAACATCACCTCTTTTCACGGTGCTAAAACTTGTCTTTCCTGGTTACATGAAACACAGTCCAGCTGCAAAAATTACAGCCGAGGATTGCCAAAATAATATGTTTTAGAAGGTTTACAGTCAGAAGGATGTGCTTTCCTGGGGCTGGGAAAGCCCCTGGGTTAGTTTAGGGCAGGAAAAATTGAGCTTTGCGAAGCCAGAACGACACCAAGACAACACCCAGGCAAAGAGGTTCAAACCCAAAGGACAGTCCAAGGGCAGCAGGGAATTTTGGGGCGGGGGGGATGTTAGGAATCATTTTCCTGAGGCCACCCCCTTTTTAAAGGAGGAGTCACCACTTCATCTTGAAATGTTCCCTGCCTTTTCTTTTTTAAATTATTTGGATTTTGCTGGTGTGGTGGGGTTTTTTTGCCAGCTCCATTTTCACACAGGGAGGGGTCGTGGCGATGGGAAACGCGGATCACCCTCGACTGCAGCTCTGCAGGGAGGGCAGCGACAGAACCCTGGAAAACCCACCCAGTGCCCACAAGTCCCAGTCCTGGAGGGCCCCCGTGCTGGGAAGTGGCTGCCAAACCCACGTTTTTCAGCAGCCAGGAGTGATTTCGGGCTCGGTGTGACTCGGCAGCCGCTGCTGAACGAGCAGCGTTTCCCCCTCGTGGCTGGCAGGTCTGATCACGAGTGCCCTCGGCCAAGTGAGGTCCTGAACCTTCCCACTCCCAGCTCGTCTCCCCAAACGTTCTAAACCGGCAGCTCATTATGCAATCTACCCAATTGCACATGCAAACGAGATGCCTCCTCGTAGTTAACTTATTCCTGAATTATCTGCAGCGCAATTACTGCTCAAAACGTTTCTGGAGCTGTTTCAAGCTCTGCCAAAAAAAAAAAAAGAGTTTGAGCAGCATTTAAAATCAGCTCCATTCTGTGTGCAGATATATGTGTATATTTATATATAAAAATACATATATATTTATATTTAGGCCAGGTTGGGCAGGGCTGGGAGCAAGCTGGGATAGTGGAAGATGGGAAGGGTGGAACTGGATGATCTTTAAACCCACCCAAACCATTCCATGATTCTGTGAGATATATATATATACATATATTTAAAATGAACCTTTTTTTTCAAGGTCTCCCTTTAAAAGCTTCAGATTTCATTATATAACACCAGGAATTCCATATATATATAGGAATTCTTCCTGTCACAGGGAGCCCATCCCAGCGTTGGTGGCACCTCCTGCCCTCTGAGGGACATCACAACCAATGTGATGGATGTAAAACTGCAGGTGAGTGATTTATGACCAACTACCACCCCAAAATCGGGGGGGGACACACATCTTGGAGCAAACCCCTCAGAGCCGCAGCCCATCCTACTGAAACCACCACCTCACCCCACTCTGAACACTCCTCCCCCCCCGAGGGACGTAAATCAGCAGGCTCTGAAATCAGAGCGCCAGGGCCTCCGATCTGGTGGCAATAAAAACATGTCAGGGCCATTAAAGTGACAATAAACACTTTATCATTTCATTTCCCCCCCCTCTCCCCCCGCCGAGGGAGCATTAAAAATAAATGACAGAAATGCAAAGCAGCTTTAGGTATTTCAGCAGAGCAAAGAGGGGATGCAAGAGCCTGGAGCTCTGGGGTGTGGCTGGAATGAGTTCTTTGAAAGCCCTTAAAATGGCAAAATCGATTCTGGGGGCAAGGAATTGGTTGCAGGTGACACACAGCATTTCATGGGGTCAGCCTGAGCTGGAAGGGACCCACAAGGATCAAAATCCAGCTCCTGGCACAGCAATCTCACCCTGTCCAAACACTCCTGAGCTCTGGCAGGCTCAGGGGCTGTGGCCACTGCATCCAATCCCTGCTCCCACTTACCCACAAATCTCAAGGAGCTGAGAGAGCCTCAAGGTTTTTTTTTAGCAGTTTAGGATTCTCTCCTACTCTCCCATTCTCTCAGATCACATCCTGTGGAAGTGTGGAGGGACAAAAGCAAAAAAAAACTGTTCTTTTTTTCCCAGTCAACACCCAAGTTGTTGTGTCCCCCCCACTCCCATTTCTTCCACAGTTTAACAGCTTTCAAATCCCTCAAGAAATTAGGTTTGGGCCCATCATCCCAGGTGTATTTCCAAGCAGAGATCCCAAGAAGCTTTTAATGGAGGCAGGGGAAGAGAAGCAGGAAAAAGAAAACACCCTGCAAAGGAAGGCACAAGAGAGAAGCTGAGAACACAAGTTGCTGTGAACTTTGATTAATACCTCGGGGAGGGGAGGTTGGAACCCGAGTCATTACATTTGCACAAAAGCTCCAGCCCTTAATCTTGCCAACCTTGTGCATGTCATCCAGAAAAACGTCTCAGAGAGTGTGTGTGTAACACAATTTCTGCTTCGCTCTTCGTGCCTCGCGGAGGGCCCAGAGCTGGGCGAGAGATTGGACTGAGACGTGAGGTTTGAGACTTATCAGTGCCTGTCAGAGCCTTCTGGCAGAGCACTCACCTTGAGGTGCTGAGGAGGGAGGCAGCTCTGCTCAGGTGTGCAAAACACAGCCTCAAATTCCTCCCCCGTGGGGGCACATCCACTGCCAGCCCTGCCAGCTCCAGGGGGGTGACTGATGACAAGGACACTCAGCTCCTCCTCCTCCTCCAAAGGCTGTTCCACCTTGGTGCTCAGAGCCCATTTAAGTGACAAATCCACTCTAAAGCCTCCTCATCCCCGTGGGATCGTTTTCCAGGCCGGTTTCTGCTCGGATGAGGCGCTGCCACCTTGGCTCTGACAAGGACGTTCGTTAAGACTCTGCACGGTGGGTGCACAGGGGGCGGCTTTGGGCTTATCCTTCCTCATCAGCGCCTTCCAGGCAGGCTTATCCTTCCTCATCAGCCCCTTCCAGGCAGGCTTTTCCTCCTAAATCAGGGAGTTTGGGAGGGAGAAATCGCTGCTGAGTTTAACCATGGGTGTCTCAGAGCATCATCTCCCCTTTCCCTGCCTTCTGCCCTCCTTGGATATCATTTTGGCCACGGGAGGGAAGAACCCGGGATAGGTTTGCAGGAAGTCCCAAATTCCCAGGGAGGGAAGGGAAAGCTAAAAATAAAAATAAACCCCTTTTAAAAATGAAGCAGAGATCAGGTGGGGGATGATATCCAACCTTCCCAAGCCCCAGGCCATCATCTTAATTCCAATCACGAAGAAGAAATGGTCCTGATTATCTCAATTCCTGCCGCCTTTATCCCTGAGTTTTCCTGCCCTTCCTGCTCTCTGAAGGAGACTGAAGAACACACATACACTCATGTGAAAACTGTCCTCTCCCAAAGGGACATTCTCTGCCAAAGAATTCCTACAGGTGAGGCTTTTTTAGGATTTTAAAGGTATGAAAATACAATTTCTCCAACACAGCCCGACTGTCCCACTGTGAAACTGGGCAGGAACAGCCACCAAACTGTTTTGCTTGTTTATTTTAGCTTCAGTTCTGGTGGAAGTAACAAGCCAGATGAGCTGCAACCACGATCTGCTTTGGGTGCTAATGCTGCTCCCTTCATTCCCTGCTTCAAAAGGAAACACATGAATGAGCTCCACAGCCACTAAAATAAAATAAAAAGAAAGCTCCAACAGGTTTATTTTGGCACACGGTTAAAAAAATGTACAAATACATTAAATATCAGGGATCATAAAAGCCAATTTCTTTTTAAAAACATATCTAGGTGTGCATTATTACTCTCGAGGGACACGGGGGACCAAACCACCAGGTTATATATTTAATTTGACAGTGCAAACAAACTGCTTAGACCAGGAGTTCACCGGGTTAGACAGCAACAAAACCAGAAACACAGAAAACAGTACAAATCTCTGCTTGTAGTTAAAAGTCTGCTGGGTGTGAGAGAGGTGCTGCCACCGAGGAAAACTCGACTGCACAGGGTTAAGAGCTTTAGACACCGGACATTAAACCAAGTTACAACGTGCAACTCCAGGATCAAGAGGGTTCAGACAGGCCAGTGACCTGATCCTTCAGTAAATTCTGGGTGGAAAAAAGGAATATGTTAGCAACTAAGCCACACAAGGATGCACTGCCACGGACAGGCTCACCCCCTGCTCCCAAAGGTGCAGTTCCTCGGCGTTATTTGCATAGTTACTCCTTTTCCTAAGCAGTCAGGAAAACACTCAGCTCAGGGAAAAGCTCTGGACATGATTTCTGCCTGTGGGGAGAATCTCAGCAGCACGAAGACAAAAAGACATGGGAGTGAAGGAAACAGAAGTGCCACCTCCCAAAGCTCAGGAGCTTGGGAGCATCCCAAATAAAGCACATTTCCCCTGGAGAGCTGAAGCTGGAAAATGGCATTGCCTGCCCAGTAGATCAATAATTTATTTATCATCAATGTGAAGCTTCAGGCCTTTTTGTTTGGTTGGGGTTTCTTTTGGCACAGGAACCTCTTCATGATTTTCTTTTTTTATCCCCTGTAGATTTTAAAAGGATCTCATCACCTGTGAGGAAAACTGCACTGAAACTTCCAGAAAATGGCTCTACTCAGTAAGATAAATTTATCTCCTCCCATCCCAGTTGTCCTCTTTGAAGAAGCTTTTTAACCCCAGAGAAGAGGGAATGTGGATGACAAGTTCTGGGCCCTCCATATGGGTGACATTGTCAGATCAAGACAGTTTTGTTCTCGTTTTCCTGAAAAAAAGGAGAACCAACTGTTCTAGTTCCTCATTCCTGCCAGTGGATGCTGAGGAAAAGCTTCCAAAGGATTTATTTTAGGAGCACAGAGCCAGAGTGGAGTGGCAGCTCAACCAAAAGAGGCAACAGCGACACAGGTAGGTGGGGATGCATAGATAGAACTCACAGACGGTGACACTGACACTTCCACCACTTCAGCAACCTCTTTTTTCCCCCCCTGATTTCCCAGTCACCCACTCTCAGGCCCATCCCAGTATGCCCAGTATGGGTTCACATGGCAACTGAGTCACCCCTGCCAGGAAAAGAACCAGGGAAGGAGAACCTAGGCAGGAAAAAAGGGATTTTACAGCTCCTCTAATTCCCTGAAGGGGCGACTCCTCAGGCACACAGAGAGGGCAGGGACAACATCCAGAGTGTGTGTGGGGGGGTTAGGCTGGTGTTTGAACAAGGAAAGCCCTGCTGAGCTCTGTCCTAAAGTGCTGGCCTGCAGATTTCAGGTGTGTTAGTGAAGGGCTGGAACAAAGAAAGCCCTTATTGCATTGGCAGAAGTCCCCCTGACCTCTCCAGCTCATCCCACCCCTCACTGACGTGCCTGACGAACTGGCCTGCAGGAATTCTGCTCTCCCAGGTGGCCCAGCCAGCAAAGGGACAGACTTTGCAGCCTCTCAGCTGCAAACCTTGAGCAAACAGCTCTTTATCCCAGGACTGAGCCCAAGCTCAACTGAGAAAAACTTCCCCCCAAAAATTCCCAGCCTTGGGATTGGAGCCATACTGAGCATGGCCTTCCAAAGCCCCAGGAACAGCAGGGTCAGGAGGGTGGGTCAATATTCACCATCAAACCCCAGGGGCAGCTGTGGCACAGGATGCTCTACAGGCATCACTTTCTGCTTCCAAAGGATTCTGCACGTTAATTATTGTTACACTGTTAAAGCAGCAGCACTTCAGTGTTCCCATTCACAAGTGGCTCCTTTCCTCAAATCCACAGCCTGGAGCAATCCTGGGATTTTGTGCAGCACTGAGCCAGTCAGCCCTGGGGACACGGGGAGAAGAACTCGCCAAGAACAGAGAGATTTCCAAAGAAAGGCAGATTCTTTAAAGATTTCAAACACAGCACCTGCAGGAGAGAAAGGAGCTCCCAGGGCTGGAATAGTGCAGTGCAAAGGAGCTCCTGGAACGGGGTGTCACCTCCAGCAGTTCATCCCCGGGAGGACATTTGGCACAAACCCTCGCACGCGGTAATTTGGTTTCCGTTCAGGGTCAGCTGCTTGCAGCGTTTTCCTGGCACTTCAGTGGGTTCAGGAAAAGGTTCTTTGCCTCCATGAACGCTCCTAGTCCTGTGTCAGGAGTGAAGGCTAAACATTGCTGACCCTGGTTTCAGAGGAGGAGATGATGGCAGCAGACGTGGAGGTGACCAGGGACCGTTCCCGGCGGACGTATCGCGGCTTCCGAACTGAAAGGCACAGAAATATCGTCAGCACCTGCTCAGAAACACGCCTTTATCCCTGATTTCCTCCTGGAAAGGGTGGTCAGGCACGGCAAGGGGCTGCCCAGGGAGGTTTGGAGTCCCCATCCCTGGAGGTGTCCCAGGAAGGGCTGGACGTGGCACTCAGTGCTCTGGGCTGGGGGACAAGGTGGGGATGGGCACAGGGTGGGCTCTGATCTTGGAACTCTTTTCCAGCCTCAGTGATCTTGTGAATTCCTCATTCCTCAGTGACCAAAGTAACTGTGGGCCTTGAAAAACCCTCAACAAAACCAATCAAACAAAAAAGAAACC